>JAQGCY010001052.1:0-12374 GCA_034700645.1 Xenylla mediterranea
AACCAGGTGTGTGGCAATAATTAGGACAAAGAACCTGAAACTTTAGTTTTATTACCATTTGCATTATGTCTCATCATGCTCATCGCAGAATCAAAAGGTTGTAATTGCTAATTCGTATTTTAATTTAAATGTAATTTAAAACGTACATTAACATTTTTTTTTTTCATCTAAGAGGAGTGTTAAATCAAAATGTAATGACACGTTTACAACGCTTATTTTCAACTTATTTAATGCGATATTCAATGAAAAAGTTAAAAGGTCACTCATTCTATCACAAGACAAGGCGAGGAGAGGCGTGAAAAAAGTAGTAATTATGGATAATCTTGGCAATGTCAATGATAATTTCTTCTAAAGTATATACATGTTTGCTTTTTGTCAAAGTACGTGTATCGCATTTATTTTCACAATTGAATCGGATGTGTTTATTTATTGGCATCTTATTTTCACTAGTATTAGAATAACTTGATGATACATAATGTTTGATGAAACAAAGAAGCGCATATAAAATCGGCACCAGTGAATTTAAAGAATCATGTAATACACAAATGTTTTTTGATATTGTCCTTCCAGTTTTCACCCTACCCATTTTTACAACAAAATGGCAAAAGTCCAACTTTCAATAACTTCAATTTAACCTTAAACCAGATTTAACGGGATACTCCAGCCATACATTGTAAAACTTTTCTAGAAATGCATATTATATATTTCTAAGTAACTTTTGGTTGTAAATGTTTCATAGATTATGGATTACATATATTCAAGTCTCGATTCTCGAACTCAATTCTTAATTGACTAAATCCTAACAAAAGGAAGGAATAATACCCAGCATATGTGCACTAATCGCTAATGTTTGATAAATTAAATCCGGATAGCATGAACTCCAATGTAACTGCAGATTATTATATATAGTATGTAATCAAAAGATTCCAGGCAGACTGCGTTTATATGTCTGAAAACTATGTTGATTTTATCATTAATTCAAATATACATGATAAAAATGACCAAAACCAGAAATTGTATGAACTTTTCGAACCTGTCCTGTCACCGACTGTATTTACCATATAGTCTGTACTTTGACCATTATATTAACGATGTAATGTATTTGATTACAGGTAATGGGGTCGTAGTCCATTTACCAGGGCTTTTTGAGGAGTTGGCAAAAAATGAAGCTAAAGGACTTCAAGACTGGCAAAACCGTTTAATGATCTCAGACCGTGCTCATCTGGTATTTGACTTTCACCAGGTATAAATAAATACACGAGCAACGAATGACCGACCCAAGGCCTATCTATTTGTTCTGCCAGTTTATAATTACATGGGTCGGCCGTGTATAAGGGTTGAATTAGAACATTAAATTCTATCGCAGAATGTTGACGAGTTGCAAGAGCTTGAAAAAGGCATAAAGTCTTTGGGCACAACCAAGAAAGGAATTGGTCCAGCCTACTCATCTAAGGCTAATCGAACCGGAATCCGTGTTTGCGATTTGTTGGGCGACTTTACAGTTTTTGAAGAGAAGTAAGTTCGATGATATCTGTGAACTGTCAAAATTTTGTACTAAAATACAATGTAAAAAAAAATAGATTTACCCACTTGGTGGATGTTTATCAAAAAATGTTTCCACATCTTCCTGTTGACATACCTAAGGAATTGGACAGATACAAAGAATATGCCATCAAGATTCGCCCAATGGTAACTGACACGGTTCATTTCCTAAGCTCTCAACTCAAGGCCAACAAAAGAGTTCTTGTTGAAGGAGCAAATGCTTCTATGCTTGATATTGATTTTGGTAAGTTTAACTCAATTTAAGATGCAATCAAATATCCTTTCTTATGTTTATTATCTTAATAATTGGTTTTATTATTTTTACTGCAATGATACTAATAATAAAAATTGTTTTGGCACCAGGAACCTATCCGTACGTAACATCCTCAAACTGCAGTATAGGAGGTGTGTCAACTGGATTGGGATTGCCACCCAAACGTATTGGAGATGTCTTTGGTGTCGTGAAGGCATATACAACAAGGGTTGGCGATGGACCATTTCCAACGGAATTGAAAGATGTATGTAATCAATCATTTTTGTCATAAGTGACAACGAAAATATGTTTTAGAAAATGTTTTCTCCTCGCAGGATATCGGAAATTATTTACAAACAGTAGGTGCTGAGATAGGTGTAACCACAAAAAGGAAGCGTCGATGTGGATGGCTTGACTTGCCACTGCTCCAATATTCAACCACTGTTAATGGTTACACAGCGTACGTCACTCACTCTGTCATTTCAAGGTTATTTTATTTTGGCAATTTGTTGACATTTGCTTTTATCCTTTCTTTAGATTGGCTCTGACAAAATTGGATATTTTGGATGGACTGGATGAACTTAAAATCTGCACTGGCTACAAATTACATGGAGAAAAGGTTGATCGATTTCCTGCTTCTGATTCTGAACTAGCAAAAGTCGAGGTATAGCTTTACTTTATAGTCCATTTAATTCTTTTGTGCAAGTTTTAAAGATATAAATTCATTAGGTTGAATATATTACTCTGCCTGGATGGAAGTCCAGTATTGAAAAAATCAGAAAGTATGAAGAGTTACCTGAACGTGCCCGTGAATACGTTGAAACTATCCAGCACTACCTCGATGTACCTGGTATAAAAATATACATTGATTTATTGTTTCCTTTTAATAAGCAGAATTACCGTCTAAACTACTTATTAAAACAATTTTAGTGAAATGGATTGGAGTTGGAAAAAGCCGTGATGCTGTGATCAAAGTCTTTTAAGTGGAACTCTTCTTGGAATTCATTCAGTGAGGTTTTTAAACATGGGTGATCTTGTACTTGACATCCACTCAAATGCACCTTCAATATTTTTACCAATACTAGAAGTAGAAATTGTTATTCTTTTTAGTAGTAGCACTGCTTATATGCAACTGAAGTATTTGCAGAGGATAGATTGTGTTGATGAAATCCTTAGCAAATGTTAGCCTCCTTTAAATTATATCTTAAACCAATCAACTTTACCTTAATATCAATTATCAGGTCATGGTAGTGCGCAAATAATTTTTCAGCTTTAGAATGCTTTTGATCCCAGTGTATTTTACAAAGTATTAGAGAACTGCTGTTATTAGATTCATAGATTCAGTAGTACTTATAAATTAGTTGTTATTGATTATCATTGTATATATACTTACCAATTACCTTACAGGTAGTATCTAGACAATATCTTTTACACCTGATAAATTGTTGAAAATCGCCAAGAGACAAATTTCCTCATTGCTCATATCCTCATGAACTTTACTTTAATTAAGATAAACCTTATTAATATATGACAGCCTGTATGGCGGTTTTTCCTGAATGCGTACCCTTCTTATATGTGATAATGAAATAGAAAAAAATGTAGATTCCTTTAGACCCAATAAAATGAATACACAGAAATACAACGTGTTCAATTAGCATGTCAAGAGATTTTCATTTATTCGTGATGTTCGAAGTTCTCGGTTGGATGGGGAAAGGGATATTGCTTCCGCTTAGTTACCATTTCCTCACAATTACAATACACTCATTTCCAGCTTGTGAAGATCATGGTTATCAGTTTCATTCAATTGATTTAATCTTTAGGATTACATTAGTTATTCATTGATGGATAGTTTACACACACAACCTTCCTAGCAAAAAATAGATGTTCAGTTTCCAAAGTTAAAATCAATTGAATTAAATCCATTATCTTCACAAATGCTAGACTACATAAGTAATAGTAATACTTTTTCGGAGAAAGGAACTAAAATTCTAAATAATTTCAATTCAATACATTCATTCATACCGTAGTTGTAGTAAAGTTAATTATCTTAAATTTACACCTACAAACATAATAGTTACAACAATATGTACAAGATTAGAATCTCATAATGTAATTTTAACATTAGGATGTAGGCCGCCTAAGATTTATTGCTGCAAGTTCAATTTGGATAAATAACCCTTAAACCTTAAATGAATTACACTTAAATGGGCTAAATTTGATTATTTCATTGGCACACCTTGAGATAATTATTTGACTTGTTAAATACTTAGTCCCTTTCTAAATCTATTAATTATAAATTAATACATGCCTACTATAGCTGCCGCAGCATCACACAAAATTCTTAGCATAAGCTATCTATTCATTACGCATTATTTCCCTGCAAATTCTCTCTATTCACAGGAAACCATAAATTTTAAAATAACAATTAACAGCCAACCAAAATAAAATACTTAAACATAACTTTAAAACTAACACAAAAGGTACCGTGAATAAATTAATTACTTGAATCAAATGGCACAGTTTTGGTGTACTAAATTACAATCATTCCACAACTGACTATTGTTTATGCTCCTCAACATGAAGGAACATTACTTTGAGGATGAGCATATTACGTTAACGGATAAATAAATGATAAAATGAATGGATTAACAATTACTATTCTCAAATTTCTTTGTCAATAACATCTTCTATCTTATAAAATGCCAATACTTATATATTGCATAGTAAAATAATTAATTCAAAAATCAAAGAAACAAAATAAAATTAGCTGCGTCTAATTACATATCAGATTCACCATATAGAGCAGTAGAAAATGACATGTAATCAAGAGCTCCAGGGATAGCATTGGGTCCTTTGTATGGAGCCATTCTTTGAATACAGTATTCAGCTTGGTCTGGTGGCAGCTCCCGGCGTAGTTCGTCTGGCAAGATGTATGGCTAAAAACAAGGTTATAAAAAGAATAAGATAATGTTAAAAGCTTTAATTATGTACTTTTCATGTTTGAATTTACCTTGTCGGCTGCTAGAATTCTGAAAGAATCAATGACTTGTTCTGCAGTATCTACATCGGTGGATTCTCTGGTCATAAAATCAAGAAAGGCATCAAAATGAACTGATCCGGTATTATTGGGGTCAACACACGCAATTATTCTCTGGAAGTCAAGATCCCCTTGACGATCTTTTCCGATGGAGTAGCCCAGTGAAACAAGGCATGATTTAAATTCCTCTTTCGTAAGTCTGCCTGTTCGTGTTTTATCGAAGTGGTTGAAGCTACTTCTAAACTCATTTAGTTGTTCCTACGCGATAAAGATAAAACCTTGTTTGAACCAGGTTTTCTGATTATGAAGTCAAATCATTTTGTTACCTGTGTAATTCCTTTTGAATCTCTCGTGAGAATTTGATTCTCAACTTCATTGATAGTGCGATTAATTGAAGTCAAGAGTTGCTCCCATCCTACACGAAGAGTTTCCATCGTGTATTGTGTATAACGATTTTCAAAAATCATTCCTTCCTGAACAGCCTGGTGGATCTTTTCCAACTCTTCAATATGTGGTTTATAAGCTTGGACTCCATGATGGTACTCCTTCAACCGGTGCAATTGATCTTCCAATGATCCCTACAAATAAAATTGCATATGCTATCATTCCCATGATTTATTTATATCTTACTAGTTATTTGAAGTAATTAATTTACCTGTAATCCCATTCCGATAGCTGTCACAGCATCCAACTGTCTTTCAATCCAAGGACCAACTTGATTTGCCTTCTCGGCAAATTGCCTACGCATCATCTCGTTATCTGGAAATTTGGATATTAAACTTAAAATGGTTTTCTTTAACTTATAAACCAAGATTCTTACTTTGTTGTTTTCTAAATTCGGCTTGTAGAGTTCCATCCCTCTGTGGCACAAGCTGTCTCACTTCACTCCATTTCTTCGTCAAAATCTGTGTAGAAAAAAAGGCTGTTTTATATTTTTGTTTGTCTTTAATAAAAAGAATCTATTGAATAGATTGATGAATAAAATAAATAGTTTGTGTGTATCTAATATTATTGAACCATAACTAAACGAAAGCTTCACAGTTATACCTCAAGTTGAGCCTCTAATTCCTCTTTTAACTTTAGCAGCATGAATTAATTAGTAGCATTATTTTCAACTGAATAAGAATTTACAACTAGTACAAACTCACATTGGCAGTTAACGTAGTGTATGGATTTTCTAATCCTCCAGGAACTTGATATTTCTGAGCAATGCTTTCAACTTCCTTAACTAAAGACACAATGGAATTGTATTCTTTATCAGCTTCACCTAGGGTGGCTTTGAACTAAAAATCACAGGATTGGACGTATTAGGATCAACAAAAGTTTCATTGGTTCAACCTACGTTGGTTTAGTCATACCTGGTTATGAGCATCAATGAGACCTTGAATCTCATCAATAGTATGTACAATGAACATATCAACCAAATCTTCACTGGTTCCATCCAACCAATTGTTGAATGGCTAAACACAAAAAACATGAAGAATAAATTATTTTGATACAGAATAATAACTTGAAATAAAGAAAAACGGTTGAAATAAACTTACAGCAGCTCTCTTCGCGAACTCGAGATGAAGTGTGTCAATTTTCTCCAAGATCTTTTCAGTCTCATCTAATGCTTGTCGTCGTTTTTGTGTTAATGTACCTAATCGATCCCACTGATCACATATCCTTTGACATCTAGCATTTACAGAAGCACTATCGTGATAATCTAAAGCACTAATTAAAACGAAAAAAAAAATTAGACAATTATAATGGTTTAATTATTATTACAGCATTAAAAATGTGTTTACTTGAGTTCGTGAGCTATAGCTGCAATTTGTTCAACCCGATCTTGATGGGCAGCCAGGTCCGATTCGAATGCTTCATGCTTCTTCTTAAGAGCTTTGAGTTCATTAAGTTTGCAATGACGAAAATCTTGGCTTTGCAACATCTCTTCCTTCCCTCTTGTCCAATCTTCGTGAATGTCGGCTTTGTGCTTGAATTTTTGTGCTAAATGTTCCAACCTCTCGAGCCTACAGAATGCAATGGGTTAGTTTAAATTTTAAAACCTACAATGGAAAAGATAGTACCTCATCATTTCGGCGAGTAACCATTCTTCAAAAGATTTCTCTGATGTTTCCAAGCCCTTCCAAGCATTGGCAATATCCTAATATAACATTAAATAACATTAGCATAACTGTGGTACGGCATACAGTGTAGTAAAACATACCGAAACCATTTTCCCTTCCGTTGGCATATACGCTGGTCTATTTGAAAGTCGCAACTTGGTCTGCAATGTGTTAAAATTAGTTTCCAATTTTCCTTTTTGTTCTATTCGTGGAGGCTTATGCTTCCTGCGGTACAATCGATATTCCTCCAATTTCTTTTGGACAGTAGCAAGAGAATTGTCCGTTTGTCTGTTCTGAAGCCATGGCATTGTTCTTCTAATCCATTCCAATAACTACAGATTTATTACGAACTATAAATATACGACATAAGTTCAATTGTTTATTTGTTCTATTTACATCACTGGCAAGGCGTTCATATTCTTCCATGAGTCTCTCATTCTCCTGATTCACTTTTAATACCTTGCAAATTCTGTTAGCTGCAGTTTCGGCCTAGTAATAAATCAAAGTTATTGATTTGGTCCGCGAACAAAACAACACCAAAACACACAAAAGCACATAATTAATCGATGAGACTTTTACCCACCTTTTGTGCACCAGAAAAAGAATGGTAGTAAGTTGATACATATGTCATTACCGCACGTTCATCAGGCATTGCGGTGTTAAGATCTAGTCAAATATCACAAAACATGCAATTAGGATTAGTAAAACTTTGTTATTTAGTAACTCTAAACACTCAATTCAATTAATGATATTATCCACGAAGTCTTTAATATTGTTAACAAGTTAACTCATTCTAAGGCATCCCAAACTTTGTAAGACTTCTGTAATTAGTGTAAATTACACAAATTTCAAAAAATATAATTAGTTCAAGACATACAAATACTTGTTATATTAATGGGCAGTTCATATCCATATATGCATACTGCATTTATCAATGGAAAAGTATTCACACCAAAAAACGAAAACGGAGCAATTCCACTTTACTAACTCTTTTTAAAACTTATACCTGCTGTGCACCTTGGAAGGCATGATAATAACATGACACATATGTCATTATCGCACGTTCATCGGGTTTAGGTGTATTGATTAAATCTAAATCATATTAACCAAAGTTTGGAATTTTTCTTCCTTTCTTAGCTAAAGCAATAATGCGGGTACAAATATTAATAATTATAAATTATACCTTCTGGATCCAACATTCTTGGAATATCTAAATATTTCTCAGCCACATCAAAGGCAGTATTCAAATTTTCCCAAGGATTATCCTGCAACAAAAATTCAAAATTAGAAATATGTTGAAAGTTTTCATCCAAGACGAACGGAATACCTTTGAAAGCTTGTTCATATCAATGAGGTCAGGGCGATGACGATGGATAAGTGCACAGAAGGCGAGTCCATCTTTGAAGCTGAATAAAAACAGATAACTCATTAAAATTTATAGAATACATTTGCTTTAATTTCCAGTAGAAAGTACCTGAGGTGAAAGTTTTGAACGTTAACATTTTTGTAGGGAGCAGTTTTTCTTTGACACCACAACAAAAGACCCTCTTTTGCTGTCATTTCTTCTACAGAAATATCTTGAATAGCAAACCTAAGGATTATCGTCCATATCATACCCAACGTCATTTTTAAATTTCCATCAACGATTTCTGGAATTATGAACCAAGTTAAAGTTTCTCTTTTCCATAATTACTGAATACTAAAAGCAAAACTACATGATAAAAATAAATATATTCACCTTCAGCGCCTATTGATATCAATTTTACACCCTTGCTTGCTATAAAATCTAAAGCTTTGTTGACATTTGCTATTTTATGAAACCTCATCTTGCCTCGATCTGGTTTAGGTAATGTTTCTCCTGAAATTACTTCGAGTAGCAACATCAATTTTAAGCCATTACGGAAATCCTCATCAATATTTTCTATTCCGGTTCCTGCTTTTCTTAGGTGAGAATTACACCAAGCTGTAAATGTCTGAAATAAATAATTATTCGACCCTTCAATTAGGCATGGTTTTTATCATCACGCATTTTTTAGCCGAATTAGAATGTGTATTATAGAAGTTTCAAATTTGTTCAAAAACATATGTAGCTTGTCCCATTAGAAGGTTTATCTCATGACCTAAATTATTTTCAGCTAACTTAACAAAAATGTATAAAAACTGAGAAAGATATATCTACACACATTGGTCGTCTTAAATAATTATGTAAGTATGCCGTGCTCGTGCATAGGTCTTTTAAATGATAGGGTTTTTTATGTAGATGGTTTTGTAGCTGAAGACAGTTAGTACTGAACCAGTTTATAAATAGAAAATGAGTACATAGAAAGTTAACGGATGTTTCAAGGAATGCACTAGTAAAAATCTGCTATGAAAATTTTGGCAATCTTGTATGACAACATTACCGAAGCCGCCTTCGGAAATGCAGAGTATTTAAAATAACAGCAATAACAGTGAATAACACTGAATATTTGTTCCATAAATACTTTCTCTTCCTAATACTGAACGTGATGACTCTATTACAATGGATTCTTTATCGAATGTAAATCGACGCAATCATCTTCCTCATTCATACGACCAAAACCTTCAAAATTAATAAAAATGACTTAAACCATTCAATTTATCAGCTTTAAGATTGCCTTACAATGAAGTATTACATCCTATATATAAATGTCGAGTTTTTACTTTTACAAGAAATGAAATGCTAGAGAATTGATTTATGTCGCTCATAAATAATTTTCTGTTATTCGTCCCATAAAAATTAGTCAACCCCTCATAAATAAAATACAAATAAACTAATCATCTTCCTTCCTGTACAAAAAAATATTTATGATCAATTAAAGTGGTCCAGTAATTACAAAATATCAAACACATCGACACATTTTTTCAATTCATTCATTACGCTGGAACATACTTTGTGGTTTCTTCTGGAATTATGCAAGTTATAATGATAATTAATGACTTGACACGTACAAAAGTGCCACAAATCCATTGTTATAAAAATATAAAGTAAATATCGCACAACGCAAAATTATAAAATATGAAACTGTGTAATGAGAGTTGATAGATATTAAACGATAGACGAAAGATAGATGTACTGAACTTAAAGTAATTTGTAAGGTTTTGTCCTCACTTCATTTCAATATCATCTAAATAAAACTTTGGTGACATGGAGCTTCAACTTTCGTACTATATAATTTGCAATTTTGCATTGAAGTCGTGCATGAAATTAGGGTTAACCCAGTTACGATTATAACCCGAACATCGAGCTGAAAAATGCTCATATTTCTGCAATCATTGTTATTGGAAATGAAACAACATCTAAGGATATTTATATTCATCATAATATCATAATATACTCTCAATTTTCTGAGCCCATCCATAAAATTCTGGTACATCTAGCATTCTCTTGGCATTTCCTTGAATCAAGATAGAATCAAAATTCAATACAACAGATACACGCCTTATGCCTTAAAATTTTAGTTTTGCCTAAATAGGTTTGATGGCTACATCAAAATAATAATGCGTTGATGGACAGTCGATAGTACTGAAAGTTTTTTCTACCAGCTATGAAAAATTAAAAGTTGGAAGAAAAAGGAAAGATGTTATTTAACTCTTTTTTAAAAAATTTACTGTCCCGGATGCCATTTTTGGAAATGGTATCTGGGTAACCTTATCCAAATATTAGCAAATATAAGAAACAAGATTCACGAAAGTTTCTGGCAGAGGATCTAGGTGATGTATCTAGTAAATCACTACCTATTTTACTAGCTCGTAACCGGCATCGAACCCCCGAGGTTTTCGATACGAGAACTTGAAAGTTACGATATTACTAGCAGAAAGCAGAATTGGATCGTGAGTGAGCTGCTTAAATACATGAAAATTGCAAACTAAACAACTAGTGAAACGGCTCACGAAGTATTACTGTGCCTATAAGATAACAAATTCAGTATGGAATTACTTTTACCTCAGCTTATAATTATGCCATAATATTCTATTTTGTAGGCTTATTCAACTTTACTGCAACACTATTGTACTAAAGATTATATTCGGTATTTCCCAATCATATTGTTCCTATTAGAAAGAACCGTCAACCGTGCCATTCTCATTTAATTGTATGATTTGGTCATAATAAATAAGTACAAAGTAAAATATTGGATCTGGATGACCGTTTCGAACAACTTAACGAAGCGGAGTGAAATGGATGAGGATTTGTGGAAATTTTATTTGCTTCATAAAATTATTTTAAAATCAAAAACTGTATATTCTTTACTATACCTTTTTCTGCTGCTTTTCCCAAGCTGGATCAAGAAGGCCTTCTCGTTCCCATTCTTCTTCTTGTTCCATATAATCATTTTCACCTCCGATGTTATTCATCATAGGAGCACCCATGCTATTAATCATTTTGTCGTGTAGGGACTAGGTAGGACTTGTCACTTCCAACCACTTCTCTCCAGATATTTCCTTCAACTGTATCTTCAAATTGACAACTTCCTACTTCGTCATTTAAAGAAATTTTATTAAAATTATTATTTTTTTAATTATAAAGAATTTCAGGCACACACATAACCATCAAATATTCACCACATTCACACAAGTACAAGCACACTAAAAGTGAGCTATCTAGAAGAAAGTCTAGACTAAAAGGAAATAAAAAGATCTTTGGAAGTAAGTTAGTTAGTCTCCATTATGGGAGGAGAAAAATCGTTTGGCCCAAAATTACTCAAGAGCCAAAGCCAAGCCAAACCTAAACGAAACTAACAAATTCAATACTATAAGGAATAAGGAAAAACTGCCTACGTTAACTTTACTTCTACTTCGCTAAACCTATTATGAGAAAAAATAAAACTAATTTAAGCTTTGCAATATTCATTGAAGAATCCGAAGATGAGCACGACCAAAACCTATTTTCGGACCCAGAATTAATCTTCCGTTGCATTGTTATCTTGTTATAATCCAATCCAAATAAGCTTTACTTAAGTTAGTAGAAAATAGATTATATTCCACAAATTATTGAACTGCAAAAAGTATCGAAAATTTGCATATATAAATATGATCTAAAGTTTAGTAAGTTTTAAATAATCATAGTTCATTTTACTACTTAAAAAGCAGACTTTTTGCATATTAATGAATCATGAATACATGATAAAAGAGCTTGCAATTCAGGTTCTAAGCGTAAGTCTAATAAATAACAATAAAAGTTATAACCTGAAAACACATCCGTGAAATTAATAATTAAAGTAGTTGTAGCATAAATCCGTGGCTCGAAAAGAAAACCATTGTATTCGAAAATTTTAAAAAGAAGAAGAGTAAAGTATTTTGTGACATTTAATACTTTGTGGTTACTTGATATAATTTGCTTTGTTATTTTTCATGCCTTGTCATTCAATTCAAATCCAAGTAACACAAAACCATGTTCCGAAACAAAGTAAAAATT
>JAQGCY010001053.1:0-12370 GCA_034700645.1 Xenylla mediterranea
ATTTTACCTTTGCAAAAACACCCACCCACAAATCAAATATCATCGCAAAGAGACCTGTTTAAAATTGAATAATTCGAACGGAATGGGAACTCGAAACTGATTCAATTATAGAACAAAAAATAATCGGATTTGCTTTTGTAATATAATATTTGAATTGGATTTTAAAAAAAAATTGAACGTAGGCAGAAGGAAAACTATAGAAATTTATCCATCTTCTTAGATCTGGTTCTGGACTGTAGATAAAGCAAACAAACAAAACTAAAAAAAACTGTAGGGAAAGTAAATTTGTAAATGCAATGTTTCATTTTCATTTTATCATCCAATTTCTACGGTTTAGTTGACTAAGCTCCGCAAACCTTAATAATATTTTGTTTGTTATTGTTATATAGTTTCTAGTGTATGTATTGTATTGTATTTGTACATATTTTTTACGTGAAAATTACAGAAAACAATGATTGAAAGAGCAATTTATAATGCCAAAACGTTACAGAATTACAGAAATAGCTTGTAAAAATTCGTTTGTATAAGGATTTTTAGTACGTAAAAGGTAGATTTAGTGTTTCAAAAAAAAAAAGCATTTCAGTATCAGTAGTGTAAGTGTTATTTTCAGTACTTTGACTTTCTTCGTCTAGACAAGAGTGAAAGTTGACTTTTACTTTGGAAATCCAAAAATCCAATACATTAATACATAACAAAATAATATGACAGGCGCTCAAGTTAAAATTTGTACGCTTGTTTTGATTGGAGTGGAGAAAGTTTTACCTCAATTGACTTGACATCTCTAAATCCATAATCTTTTGTAAACAAACAAGTAAACAAACCAAATAAATCAACATTCATGTACATGTACATTTAAGTTGTATACATGCGTCAATTGATTAATTAATTAGGTTTGGGGGTACCAGTCCAGAACCGCTGGTCCTGGAGTTTTGGTTGGATTTTTCTGTTTCAGTTGTCAATTTGTCAATTTTCATTGTCACATATAGCCATAACCATAGGACGATAGGACACATACTGGATTGAAAATCCCATGAATGATGATATACAGTGCAAGTAAGTAGATTGATTTAGTTGTAAAATTACATTATTATTGTTAATTGTTAACAATGCTTCCTTTCTTTTTAGGTATTAAACTGTTCCAATTGTTCCAAACTGCAGGAATTGAAACGATATCCATGGTTTGGTTTGTCGTGGATAAATAGGAAAGTATTGTTATTGATGGTATTGTTGGTAAACAGGCAAAAATGAATTGTGCAGAAGAAATTGATTCTGAACAATTAACCAGTGATTTCTATTCATTATTTCGACATTCCCATATTAAATCCAATGAAAGGAGAAAGAAAGACAAACCATCAAAAATTAAGCAAAATCGGTCTAAAGGAAGGAAAGCTGTAAGTAATTATATCAATTGAAGAAATTAAATTAATTCATTCTTGTTGTATTATTTTTTTTAATTTTACTTTTTTCATAGTATGACATATTTCCAATTAATATCCCATGTCTGGAATTCCTTGGAAATTCATCATATTTCACAGTTTATGCAAGTGTACGAGCTGTAAGTTAATCATCATTAATTAATACAAAGTACTCTTAATTGAGTTATGAATTAGTTAATAAAAATGGTTATTTATTAGGTTGTACTCCAATGCAACTTTGCCGAAGCTTGTCGGAAATTCTTAACACCAATCGATGAAATTGAAAGTGAAAATGAAGGTTCATCATCTGATACAAACACAACTCCAGTTCCAATTCCAAGGGTAATATATAAAATTCATCAATCAGAAATTTTTTGTTTGGTTTTGGATTATGATTAATTCATTTTATTTGTTGTTATTCCTTTAGATTATTGGGATTGGAATTGAAACAGTATTTCAGTTGATCAAGGAGAGTCAAACACAGTATCCAGAACTTTGTATCAAAGCACTCCAAGCTTTATTAGACATTCTTGAAGGACAGCATCCCCAAAGTATTCGAAAGGATAATGCTGCTGTATTTGGTTAGTTTAAAAAAGACAATCACACCTTTATTTTTTATCAATTGGTTTTTTGAATTTTATAGATTCCATGTTTTCTGTTCTCCTAAAACTATCAACGTCTGAGACTGATAAAGAACCACGACCAAGTTCAAGTAAACAATCTAGCCTTTTGTATAATTTAACTGGAATAGCAACGTCTTGTCTGATAAGTTTGGCAATTGCTCGGGGTGAAGCTAAATATTTATTAGAAGCAATTGTTGCACTGTTCAAATGCCATCCTTCCTTAATTGCTCAAGAGCTTAAGGTAAAGCTATATATTACTGTATTCTCCCTTAACAATTAACATTGGATTGGATTTTATTTAACAATTTATGTAATATTTCAGAATACCTATATTTTGAAGTCATTACAATTAAGTATTCAAGCTGCACTGGTTGGTAGACTCAATTTACCTCAATGGTTAAATGAAGGTGTGCCGGATTCCTCAGTAGTGGATACATTTCCAGTTACTTTCCCCAAAGGTATATACCAAGCATATTTTTCCTGAACATCTGTCGAAAAATTCGCACAATTTATACAATAAAACATCTTATCTTTATAGATCCACCTGGTAGTGTTTACAATGCGAAAGCTTTAGCAAGCGATGGAACATATATTTATCTCCACTGTTCTCGAGGATTATATAAAATTGGAACTGGTGCATTCGGATCAATTAGAGGTCATGTATATGCTTCAAATGAAAATTTCCATAAACAGGATAAGTTTTGGTTGGGATTTTGTGGGGTAATTCAATTCAAGTTTAAAATAAATGGAAACTATTAAATGATACTTCATGTTTCACATTTAATATTCTATTACAGTACAAATTATATTATGTAATCATGAAAACGCCAACAATTTGCTTCTTGAGAATTGTACATCCCGAAACACTTGAAATTGAAAGTGGTTATGATCTTCGTATTCCTATGCCAGAAAATACACCTTACTCATTTTTTACTGATGGTGAAAATTTGGGATACATTTTGCCTACTAGAGATGTAAGTGTTTATAACTTTTTAACATTTAAGAGTGTGTAAGGTTAACTGACGTGTATTATTCTCTAGGATGCATTTTTAGTTCGCACGCTTGGAAAAGGAGAAATGTCACCAGCAAACTATTGCAATGAATTCGATATTCGATTGGTTCGCAAATCAGTTGAAGTATTTGGACCAGGTGTTTGGGACTCAGAAATATCAATTAGGCAAATTAATACTGGCTATGATGATGATGTAGCAGCTATTTCGGCTGGGAGAGACTTTGCTATTCTACGTACCACTACTGGACGATTGCTTTATTGTGGAAAGAGTGCTAGTCTAGGACAGAAGGCTTCTGGAGCATCTAGTGGATCTAGTTCTTCCAAATGGACTGAGCTCACGCTAGCAAAAACGCAAAACTTCATACAGTGTGCGGTTGGCCATGATGGTATTCATGCTATTCTTCTTGCTGATGATGGATCTGCTTATTTTGTTGGAACTCCGAAGAGGGGAGAAGATGGAGATTTGGGTAAGATTCACTAATTTAAAGTGAAGAGTGTGTCATTACAATTACGACATCGGTTTAGGTAAACCTCGACGAGTTGCCAAAGCCTCAAAACCAAAGAAAGTTAGTCGGATGGATGGAATGGATATTAGCTTTGTGGCTTGTAATAATGGAACTTCAGCCTTTGTAACCCGATCCGGTGCACTGTATATGTTTGGAAAGGACACGGCACATTGTGATGAAACTGGTCTTGTTTCTAGTCTTCAAGGAGTACTTGTTAGCAAAGTTGCAATGGGAAAAGCCCATACAGTTATATTAACTGGGGATGGCAAGATTTACACAATGGGCATCAATAATAAAGGGCAATGTGGTCGTTCAAGACCAGCACCAAGAGATGGTAAACTAGTTAAAACAGAACTACCAAAAAATTTAGTAGACGCATGCATTTTTTATATTTTACAGAAGAAACAGTCGATGATGAGGATGGAGAATGGGACTATGTTGCTGGTAGCAGCTCAGGAATTGGTGCAGCTGCTAACGAAGGCCTCTGCTTGCCTGGAACACACCGATGGAAACATGACAAGTGTATGATATGTCCAATATGTCGAGAGTGTACTGGATATGGAAGTGCTTGTATCTCTAACTTGAAGCCAGAAAGGAATCCCGGACAGTAAGCTTTCAGTTTTGTGTTTTTGTTAAAGAGCTTAAAATAATGTGAAAACTAGGGAGTGTGGTTGCGGTGTTGGGGATGCTGGATGTGAAGAATGTGGGTGTTGTCGAGCTTGTGGAAGAGAAGTCTTAGATGATTCAGACTTTGTTGCTTTAGAAGTTCCAAGGGATCCAAGGGTGCATGGACCCAGTAAAATAAGGCCGCTCAATGATCTACCAGAAGAGATACCACCTAGGGGTAATTTTAAACTTTTCTTGATACATGTACTGCTTTCTTCCGGAATATAGATATTCAATTAATTTCATCTAGCCCTAGCTATGGGTCCCTACGGCTTGTATGAAATTGATGAGGTTGAACCCAGAGAAGAAAAGCTACAGTCCAAAATTCTCAAACTCAAAGGAAAGGAAATACCACTCACAGCTATCTCTCCCCCAACTAAACTAGTCATAGGGATTGGAAGTTCCAATTTTGTTCAAGTTGCTTGTGGATTATATCATAGCGGTAACCTTATCAGAGACTATCTTCTAACTTTCCA
Organism: Xenylla mediterranea; assembly: GCA_034700645.1. Lineage (NCBI taxonomy): Eukaryota > Metazoa > Arthropoda > Collembola > Poduromorpha > Hypogastruridae > Xenylla > Xenylla mediterranea. The sequence continues at coordinate 4,699 of JAQGCY010001053.1, forward strand.
ACTAACTTTTTGAGTACGCAAATGCTTTTAATTTTCAGTGTTTCTTGATGATAAGGGGAACGTTTATATTTGTGGTAGTAATTCACTGGGTCAACTTGGGGTGGGGGATGTTGCTCCAAGACAAGTTCCTATTCGCATTCCTTTTCCTTCAAAAACAAAAATAATACAAATTGCAGCTGGAAGTTATCATACTGTATGCTTAGATTCTGAGGGAATTGTTTACACGGCTGGTTCAAATACTGTAAGTTTATTTACTTCTCCATAAATACTTCGCTTACGGTAATTAAATCCTATGTTATTTTAGCATAATCAACTTGGAAGAAACGAACCTGATACAGATGATGCGCTGTATGCTTGCTGGAATGCTACAATGTTACCAATCCAGTCCATAGGTTCTTACATTAGCAGAAGGGTAACATGGATTGGAGCGAATGGCGATGCCACTTTCCTAACACTTGAATCTAGTCTCATTGGACCAACGCTTTTAAAGAAATCAACTGTAACTGCTAATAAAACAGTTATATGTAAGTTTTTACGGTTAATACCTGTGAGTAGAGGCTGATTTAGTCTTGATTCATTGTTTAGTAATAATTCCGCCACCTCATAATGCTCAGTTATCCTCGTGTATCATAATTAATCGGAGGGATGGAAGTTGTAGTCAGTTTGAAGGTGATAGTCTTTGGAGAAGTAACACGAGTGCAATTACATTGGATCCCCTGTATGATTTCTTGTGGACCTACGAATGGAAAACCCATGAAGCCAAGTGTCACAACATAATTGGAGCTTTTGTTCGGCAGCCTGACGTTGAATCAAATTTACTTCTTTGTAAACCATTATTTTCTTTACCCAGTAAAAAAGGTGCTACAGTGAAAAGGTGGCAGGTAAGCTGTCTTCAATAACTATACTGTTTTATACAAGTAGAAGAATCTTTTGTCAAGTGATTGTTATTCCTTTAGGTTGGACTGAATTTCCTAGCATGCATTGATTCTTTAGTGTCCGCACGTATATTAGGATTAAGTGTAAGCACAAATGATGAACCGAGTGATAATTCTTCAAATTTTCATGGAAAAAGTTCATCGAGAGAGACTAACTACTCAACAGTTACCCGATTTGAAGGTAAAATGATTAATTTGGTTCCTTATGATGCATTAACTCATCTGGATTGTTTTAGGTATCGGCTCAGGCTGGGGATACTCCAATACATCGGTTGACGCAATCCGGTTTTCAACGGATACGGATATTTTACTAGCTGGGGTTGGACTTCTTGGCGGAACCGGAGAATACAGTGTTCAAGTTAAAGTGAGTACAATGAATCTTGAGCGAAGCCAATTGAAACCACGGTTTTAAACAATTTATACAGATATTTGATCTGGGCCCTTCTGGTGGAGGAGAAGTAGAAACAGATGGGGAAAAGGTTGCACAAACTGAAGAACAAGTATATGAAGTTGAACCTAAACAAAGATATCGTTGCATGCTCGATGAACCAATTCCGATTTTAGTAAGCGTTTGTTATGTCATTGCAAACAGAATTCTATACTGTTTTACTCATTTTCTAGGCTGGCCATTGGTATGTTATTGCAGCTTTTATTAACGGAGAATCTGGCGAATGTGGATCTGACGGACTGATTCAAGTTGTGACTGATGATCGGTATTTTTTTTTTACCTTTTTTCTATAAACTGTACTAGCATAAGTCACTTTAGTTGTGTTTCCTCTTGTAGAATTACTTTTAGTTTCAAGTCAACCAAGAAATCGACCAATTGTACTGATGTATCTGCCGGACAAATTCCAGACCTGATATACATTTCGCCTAATAGTTCAAACAGTAATTCTAATCAACCTTCAACTACAAGTAGTCTTCCCCATGTTCATCTTCTGTACAAGGAATTCATGACAACCTTTACACCAGCTTGTCTAAATTTGCTCAATGAATTGTTTGCCTGGTCACGTATCCAGCTCATGGAAATCGTGCCAGAGATGACGAGTTGTATTGAAAAGGGAGCTTTGTTCCATGTACTTAAAAATGTTGCCTGTATATCATTACGATTAATTGACTTTAGTACAAATCAAGCATATCCATTGAGAGGTATGAAAGTTGTAATTGTAATCCAACTTTGGATGTCAAAAAGAAATCTAACAATTGCTCCAACTTATTCCAGGTTGTGGCAAGCAAGGAAGACCGGAAAGTCAAGAAATGACAATTGCAATAGGAGATATTCGAAGTATGCTACAGAATATGATAACATCAGAGAAGGATATTGGTATGGAACCTTTAACATAGCAAGTTGGTAATATGAATTTTCTGTATGTTTTTGAATTATTTACAGCTAGTGAAGATGAGAAAATTGTTGCTGATATTGAGCACATTACAATCCAAGCTTGTACAACATTTATTCATTGTTTTCATGTGTTTTATCCTACATCGTACTTGAAATGGGAATGCCTGAAAAGCATTACAAACTTAGCATTAGAAAAGGTATTAAATAATTTCAAACAAACTTTCTCCATTGTCCATTCCTATACGCTATAAATCTTTGCAGGGCGAAGACTTCATGAGACTCTTTGGTGCAGTGATACTTTCACTATGTGGGTGTAGAGGAAACTTGCTTTCAATTTTTCCGGTGCTTAGTGATCATCCACAGGATTTAAATTCTGATGGAACAACGGTAATTTGTAAATTATCATGGAAATGTACTGTTGATTAAGGTTAAAATGTGTATTTCCTCTTTCCAGTCTGGCTTTTTTTCTTTTGATAATGGAAGACAAAATTCGGTTCCTAATAATAAGCTACTAGTCAGCCAAATGACGGCACGTTTTGGAAGGGACCCTTTGTTTCTAATGAAGCCGTGGGACATCTGGGTGGAATTTAAGAATCTTTTATCAATTATGGAAATGTGTGAAAAGAAAAGTAATGATCTCCAAAAGGCTGTTGCCTTTCACACTTCAATTCTCATTGGGAGACTTATGGAGGAACTGGTTAACCATTCTTGTGGCACATATGTAAGCAATATGCGAAATTATGTCTTGCGAATGCTAAACCTTAAACTTAAATTACATTCTATGAATTAAAGGCGGAGTTGGAAAATCTAATCGGGCAAACTATTGTGTCTACTCCATGTCGCTTTACCAGAACTAATTCGAGTCGTACTTGGAATACTGGAGCTGGGGCTGCTGATGCTGTATGTTTCTGCGTGGACCAAGATGGAGTATCTATATTTGGTGCCTGTGTATACTCAGGCAGTGGAAGTTATGATTATGAGCTGGAATTACTTCAGGATGTAATGCCAAATGCTACTAGCAACTATAATTACAATTTGACATAAAGCATATATTAACTGTTCTTCTCATTTCTTCAGGTTGAAACCAACAATCCTGAAAAGAAGCCTGAGCGTCCAGAAGATCGTTGGGTTGTGATGGAATGTACCCATGGTTCATTCGATTCTGATGATTGTGAAGGGGATATTGCAGAAATTAGATTTGCAAAGCCTGTACATATTAAAGCAAGTGTCAAATATGCACTACGATTAAAGAATCATGGGGCCAGAACTTGCAATGGTGATGCTGGGGTTTCAACTTTACGATGTTCGGATGGAACAACTTTTACTTTTAGCTCCTGTGCTCTCAGTTTTAATGGAACTAATCAAATACGAGGACAATTGCCATATATATTATACTTTCGGTATGGCTTTAAACTATAAAGGTTATTAAGGCACTAAAATTACGACTATGTTTTGTTAGAAATCCTGATGATTCGGAAGCTAGACAGAAAGCAAGAAGTGTTGCGGAAATGGATGCTCGTAAATCTGCTTTACGTTTATGTAAAAGCATTTTCGATGAAACTAAAGAGAGAGTTGAAAAGTCGGATGAACTCTCTATTGACGCCATGCAAAACTTATCCAATTCCACATTTGTTACCTCTTTACTCCCATGTGTCATTGCACATTTGCATAATTTAGCAACGGCTGATCCAAGAGTAAGTTTATATGAGTTCTATGCAAACAGACGTGGTACGATTATTGTCATTATTTTTGTGAATTGGCAGAGTTCTGTTAGCTTGTTGGATATTATTCGTAATGTGTTACCTGATGTGGCCCGTATGAATATTGCAATGCTCAAGAGTTCAAGGCGTAGCTCAGTTGAAATTAAACAAGATATCAATGCTGGAGTTCATTATGCTTGGGTTGAAAGTGCACATCCTTATAAATCTGCGACTTTGACTCAATACAGGTACTCGTGTTATTCATTTTTTTACTGTGTTATGAAAACTTTCGAGACATTTTTGTAAAATTATACTTCCTAGCAGTGCAGTACAATTACACATATATTACTTCATTGTCAGAATAACTGTTGTACGTACTTAAATAATATTTCTAATGTTTTAGGGTAATATTTCCTTCATCTGTCCAAAGAATGACTGTTGAGTTTGACCCAAGATGTGTTACTGCTCAAGCCTTAGATGTTCTGAGAGTTCATATACCATTTGGTTCAGAACCAATCGACTATTCCCAGTTTGCAGAAGATGATGACTACAACTCATACATGAGTGTAATGGACACTTATTCTGGGTCTGAAGGGTGGCCTATACATGCAGTGGTCTTACCAGGTGACATAGCACATCTTCAGCCCTTAGTTCTTAAACTCAGTGTTTCAAGTATGACAGATTGACAGATCAATATTGTTTTTGATTGTAGGAAATGAAATTTTATTTTCATTGGAAACATCATCGGACTCTGTACGAGCTGATAAGAAAGAATACTTTGGATTTCGTTGCCTTGTAACGGGATATGAGGCCAAGGAAGTGTCGGGTCTTGCAAGACTGGAACTAGAGTTATGTTACCTGGGTGGCTTTTGTTCTTATGAGCTTATGAGAAAAGATGTCGTATTGCCACCAGTTTCTGGTACTTTTAATAAGCCTTACTCTGGATTTAAACTTTGTATCTCTAAATTGTGTATGCTTACAATCGTAGCTGAAGAGCTTGAAGTTACTGATAACACAAAATTTTCCGAGGAGAAAATTCTGGACATTTGCTTACGACACCATTCATTGTTTTCCAAAGGGATTGGACTAGAATACTTTCCAACGGTTCAGGAAGCATTGGATGGGATTGTACCTTTACGGTAATCATTGATGTTTTATTTTTATAAATTTCAAAATCGTAATTCAATATTTCCTGTAATTGTATGAATGCATACTTCCATGCATCATTCTTAATGTTTCACTCTTTCCATGAAAAACAGAGCAAAATGTATCCATATTTTTTAACTCATCCCATAATTGTTTATATAAAGTACTATGGAAAAGGGTGTGAAATCCAAATCATTGTGATTAGGCAGGAAGTATTCCAAGTGGAATATGTCGGTAGAAGTAAGTTTAGCTATCGTATGTACATGCAGTAAACGTTACATGACTCGGCGTTGTTTTTTCTTAAAACCAAATTTATCGTAAAGTAATAGCATAAAAATATTTCGCTTTATACTTTTTTTTACCCTCAGCTTCAGCTCACATATATATATAAATCCAAAGTGTTTACTTAAAAGAAATAATTTAAAGGGTTAGGAAAATTGTCTAGTTTTTTAGGGTTTCGAAATAATCTATTAAGAGCTCAAAAACCTCGGTATGAGTATCTAGTTATCTTGAATGAGATATGTCGGATGTTATGTTGAATTTTAACTTGAGTGCAAATACAAATCCATTCATATGACTAGAAGTTTTATGCATTCAACTTTAGCTTTAAAGTTTAATTGTTTTATTTCTTTTTCGTCGTCAGCAATAAAGATTTTTTTTATTTGTTTAACATATTCCACCCTGTCTTACGCATATGTATAACTATAATAATTACTTATGTACTATTTCCATTATTCTATTGTATAAAAAATATTCTGAATGCACATTATTCTTAAATTATATTCATGCTTAACTTGCTTAATTAAAATAACATATCAATCAAAAACAAATCCTGATTTATAATGACACTAGATAAGTTATCACAATACACACTAAAAATTAAATTTGTTTTTTACCTTAGTTTGCATAATTGAGGATTGTCGTAAATCATAATAATAGTTTTAGTTTTTCCCAAGTAACTGAGCTAGGGACTCATGAGGAAGTGAGGGCAGTGGACGTTGGATAGATCTAGGCGAATTGGGTATTACTGGAGGACGAATTATTGGACGTTGACGTTTATTTTGGGAGAGTAGATTAATAGGCATAGTTGCAGAAGGATTTGTTGATCCAACTAGTTCAGCATAGACATGATTTTGAACATCTTTAGGTTCTGTGTATTCACAGAGGATGGGATGAGGATGATGAATATGATTAAGGTCAGAGTCTTTGGTTTGTGAGCTCATTGATTGTTTTTGTTCTCCTACTTGTTGTTGTTGGAGTTGAAGTTGTCGGCCTGGTCCAGAACCAGAATTAAGCTCAGAGTAAATATGCAACTGAGAGTCTGATGGATCTCCATATTCACAGATAGGTGCAGTCTTTGGCTTGGGTCGGATCTGGGCATATCTTGGCATCACATTCCCATTCACAATTCTTTTATTATTTTTCATGTACTGTGGGTCACTACTACTTGTGAGCATAGTAATGTCAGGGGGACTAGATGGTGAACGAACTTGGATTAAATCATAGAGATGATCAATTGTTTCCTTATGATTCCAATTTGGATCTGACTCTTGTAACTTAGCTTTAAGACCTTCTAGAACTTCTATACTCAGGTCATTCGGCATCGTTTGACAACCTTTGTCTTCCATTTCAACATCTTCAAATATTTTGGATCTTGGTCGAATCGTAACAGTGGATCTTGGGATTGATTGTTCAGAAACACTTGGTCGAGGGCTGATAATAACAGCATAAGGATGATTATTAGTACTATGACTATGAGGGGGTCCATCTTTAACCAAAGTTCCATTCATTCGATAGGGTTTCGTATTACGAGGATCATCAAGTTGTTCTCGGGAATTTGATTTGGGACGTCGAAACATATACACACAAAGTACTAGTATAAGTAGTACAACTATCACAAGTCCAGCACTTCCAATAAAAATTGCTAAAAGTCTTAACTTTTCTGAAGAAGGTGGGGTAGTATATAATACATCAGTCACTTCAGTTAATTCATTCATACATAAAAATATTTGTTCAGAGCACAGCAATTTCCATTCTTCATGTGAAACATAAAGGTCTGTTTTAGCCAAACATTCTGAACCTTTAGGTGTTGTAAGACAGTAACTGTTGTTCCACAATTGGTCTAAAAACCATGAGCTAGTACCATTTTGCGATACTTGAGTTAAGAAAATTGGGGAACAATTGCATTCTTGCCCAAATTTATTTTCTTCAATCATTGTAAATGGTTCAAATTTAGATTGTCCGACTTTTATAAAATCTGTTTCAACTGATTTCCATGTATTTCCAACAATTGAAGCATAGGGTGGTGTAGAACCTGGATTGAAATGATTTGTATTTTGAGTTAAATCAATTCCATTTACTTGAACATATTCAAAGGTATTATTCCAGAAAGATAGAGAAGTCCAATCTTTCAGTGTTAATCCATTACTGCTTACAATATCAAACTTGTTTCCAGTAAATGTTGCATTAGTAATAATTCCACTCATTGAATAATCATGAATTTCCGAAACATGGCTATTATTCCACAGCATATTAGTAATACTTGATGC
>JAQGCY010001054.1:0-12364 GCA_034700645.1 Xenylla mediterranea
TATGCCGTATCTTAATACATCAATACATTGTTTAATGATGAATTAAATGAAGTAGAAAAGATTCGCAATTCGCATTTCGCATGATGCAGTAATTTGTGGTTATGTAGGACCTAGATAGATAGATATTAAATTTTTCTGATTTTTTTTTTGTGCGTAAATCGTTAAAAAATCCATTATTATTATTAAAATTCAGGAATATAAAGTTAGCACACATACATCAGGATAATTCTGTATCATTCACACATCTAAAAATATTATTAGTTTCAATTGTTCCAACTCAACTCAAAATGAATTGTTACTGTATTTTATTATGATGATTATTACGGATACACATTATTATGTACACTTACACACACATATACACACTGTACTTTACTTATGTATGTATGTAGAAAAATGTGTGTTGTTCATTTTCTGCACTTTTTAAGATTTTATTTTGCAAAAAAAAAGTAGAAAATGCAGTCAGGCAGGGCACAGGCCAGTGCACTTCTTTACACTCTTTATTATTTCTGTGCCAAAAAACTACAGATTATGATTATGATTCTTTGGTTACACTGTACTGATTTCACTATATATTAAAATATTAAAGAAAAGTGCATAAAGGGTGGCTATAGTTTGTTTTGAAGCAATGCAATAATGCAAAAATCCTCTTATTATTATTATTGGACAAAGTATACAGTATCCTTCCACACATTTTTTTCGCATTTTGCATTATAGTTCAATCCAATCAAAAAACATGTAACTAACTTAATTTTTATATATTTTATATAAAAACATAACAACTAACACGCTTTGAATGGTAAAAGAGTCTTTAAACAGTCGATTGTCGAGATGTGAAAAAAAAGTAATGTAGGTTTTTTAATTGCTTATATGCTTATAATATTTCCTTTTTCCTATTTCTGCTCTACCTTCGCACAAAAGAAGAAAAAAAAACTGGTTTTTCTTGGGGTCTTCCATTGTAAATTGTAATTATTATTATAAATCAAGTTACAATAGTTCAAACCAAAGGTCTGAACTTAAAGTTGGTTGTAGAGAGAGACATTACATTTTTTTAGTTTGGTTTGGAGGCATGCATGCATTATATTATGGATATGGTTATGTATGATGAGAATTTTCGCATTGCAAATTAGAACGTCGCCAGGGTTTACTAGATACATGATAATAAGTACCGTTCGGGAAAAGAAAAATGAATTCCTTCTTTTAAATCTGATGAAAATGATGAATTGAACTAAATAAAACTACTGCCATAAGCCATAAGCCATAGGCAGTAGTAACATTACAGATTTGAATTTCCTCTTAAGCTCCGATTATAAAGAAGTAACAAAAGGAACTACTAGAAAACTAAGAAGTTTATTTTTTTACTGGATTAAAAAGACTATGATTTGATTTCTATGCTCTTATGTGGTATGAATTATGTAATTTCATTTTAAGTTGATGATGACATGAAGTAGTAGAATTTTGTGGGATTGGAATTATTATTGGGACTTTGGAGACAAGAAGAGAACTTTGCAAACTAAAGTAAACTTAGAGTTAAAATAAATTTTCTATGAATGCTTGCAGCTTGCTACTCTTAAAGTTAAGTTGACTTAAGTCGAAAAAGTTTAGTTTTATCATTCTTCTACTACGAATGAACGACGACTAATTATCCACGGTTTGTTGGCTGACACTTTGACCTTTTTCCTATGTAAAAAAAGAAAAATGTGTATAAAGGTTGTGAAATGTTGCACATAAACTTTTAACTTTGTTACTTAGCACTCAATATTTTGCATTAGTTAAACTTAATGAATATGAATAATAAGTAAAGCAATGATAATAATATATGATTTTTTTTTTGCTTCTTCTTTGCAGAATTCAATTCGTCACAATTTGAGCCTCCATAATCGTTTTATGAGAGTTCAAAATGAAGGAACGGGTAAATCATCATGGTGGATGTTGAACCCAGATGCTAAACCAGGTAAAGCAGCCCGTCGTCGTGCCACTTCAATGGAAACATCAAAATTTGAAAAGAAACGTGGAAGAATTAAGAAGAAATTAGAAGCAATGAGAAATGGACTAGCCCTTGATACACCGTCCCCAGCAAGTTCTTTATCCGAAGGATTGGATTTGTTTCCTGAATCTCCTCATGTATGACGAAATGAAATATAGTATAACCTTTGCCTCTAAACTGTGTTTTATAACCTTGATTTATTTCTCTAGGTCCCAACAGCATTTAATTTGTCACCATCTGACTTTCGTACGAGAGCTAATTCCAATGCTAGTTCATGTGCTGGGCGTCTCTCTCCAATTCTCGGTGAAGTTGACATACATGAGGGCTCCGGTCCACCAATGTCAAATTGGGAATATAATTCATATGGATATGGATCTCCAAATACAACGCTTGTTGACAGATTTGGTACTGACCAATTGGCAGTAGGAGTTGCTAACTCACTTAAATTACAAGAAAATCCAGGAGGCAGTTATGAGTTTCATCAACAAGGTTTCAATACCTCACCACAGGTAAATTAAAAGACAAGTTTTATTAGAAGTTGTAGTTTTAGAAACAACTTTTTAATCACCATTTTTATGTCATGTGTCTACTAAAACGAAATGTGAATTTACCAATTTACGTGACACTTTTTGTTTACATTATTTATTTACTTTAATCCCCTTCAACTTAACTAAAAATCTGTTCCAAAGCAAAGAACTACTAATACCTCCTATAAACCAGATTAATCTTGAACAGACATAACCTTGAGTTTTAAATATTTGTAGTAGATCAACGCTTTTTTGGAATGTGAATGAATGTGATTATGAATTTATGATTATATAAATTATTTTTTATTACAGAATTTTGGGGTTAATGGAGCAGCTGCCTCTGGTGCACAAACAACTGGATTTAGACGTTCACCTGGAGTTCCAGTACAGGCCATTCCAACAACAATTAGGGTAATGTCAATAGTTTATGCACAGAAAAAGAAGAAGAATGCTAAAATTCTTTTATATTTTTGAAATTTATAGCAGAATGAACCACAAACGCAAGCCGATGGCCAATTGCCACTGCTCAATGGACTTTATGGGTCAAGCTATGCCCAACAAAACTCTCCCCTCCAACAACACCAACAACAACACTCCCAACAAGAAACCAAACTCTTCTCCTCTCAACAACAACAACAACAGCAACAACAACAACATATATCAACAGCCACCGTCGTTGCAGCACTCTCATCCAATCACCCCCCTGAGCTCGACTTTAGCTTAGACTTGGACACAAATCCATTTGAGTGTAACGTTGATGAGGTGCTCCAGGCAGAACTTAATTTGGGTGAAGGGATTGATTTTAATTTTGGTGGTCAGTCAAATGGTGCTATTCATCACTCACTTCATCATCATCATCACCATCAGTCACCAAATGGTAAGCTAACCTCATCACCTCCTACTTCTACTCATGACTCATTATTTGGATACCAAGGTAAATTCATACAGTTCTTCTATTAATTTTTAGCTTAATTGGCAAAAAAAAACTGATTCAAACTCTTCTTATAATTCAATAGTCACTGTACCAAACACAAGTCAACCCTATACTTCAGCCGTAGTTGTCCATCATCAACAACAAACAAATGCTGGACGCCAATGGACTTCAGTTCTCCATTGAAATTGAAATCCTTGTCTAACTCTAAAACAAAACCAGTGGAGAGCGTGTGTCTGGACAAAATGAAAACATAACAAATACAAAAACAAAACAAAGTTTTATTATATTACAACAATTAACTTAAACTTAAATGTAACAATTAATTAATTATTATTATTAGTTTAAGAACTGCCATGAGCATTATTATTATTATTGTTTATTATCGTTATTTGGTCCAGTCCATGAAAAAATCATGAGTTTGACAAAGAAAGAGGATTTATTAAATTCTCTTTACCTTTATTTCTGTTTTTTCAACTATTTTCCTTTCTCGTTTTTGTTTTGTTTGCTCTGTTGTTTTTTTTTTTCAATTTTGACAAAGAAAATTGTATTTGTACTTTAAAACTACAATTACAAATTTACAAATTTATTTAGTTTTAAAAACAAAATTTAAGAATGTTTAGCTTGTTAGTTTGCTAATAATGTGAAGCAAAAAAAATGTATGTAGAGTTTAGTTTAGTTTAAAGTAAAAGTAGAGAAAGAAAACTAAACAAGAAGCGAAAGCGAAAAGAATTACACAAGTACCTAAGGTATTTTTTTTGTGAAAATGAAACAAATTGAAATCGTCTCTATAAAAATAGTAAAACAAAAAAATATTTAAATTTCTTTGTAAATACGATAACTTAGTTTATATAAGAGGAAACAAAAAAAAATCAAGCGTATCTGTGTATAATGTAGTTGTAGAAGAAAAAGAAGAGAATGATTAATTAATTGACTGTTATGTTATGTTATGTTATTTTTTTTTTGTCTCCGTAACTTAACGATAACGAATCAAATACAAATAGTGATTTTCTTTTTTTTTATAGTCAAACCAAAAGTCAAATGAATGTTATTATTGAGTTGATAATAGAATTGTACGATGAAAAATCAAAACAAAACAAAAGGGGAAAAATGATTTTTCTGACTTAACTTAACTTGACTTTTGATTGTGTCTGTCTGTGTGTTGGATTACAATTACAAATTTACAAATTTACATTACTTTATTTTTTTTTGTTGGTCCAAAGAGAAAATATAAAATGGCAAATGGGGATGATGGTAAGGTAATGGTAATAGTAATACTATAAAATGGAGGATGAATTTTTTGGTTATTTTGATGTTTGACTAAAGTACAATATTCTAATACTTGTAATTGTAATGGAATGATAAATTGTAACAAAAAAATTTATAATTATACATAATACATATACGTGTAATGTTTATATTTGATTTGATGAAATCTAAAAAAATCGTAAAATTCTATCTAACTGTAACTGTAACGTATGATGATCGATGATGGTAGAAAATACAAAATTTAGTTTATTTAGTTTTTAGTTAGGTTAGTAAAAATAGCTTAGATTTCTAGTTTAGTTTAGTTTGCATTATATCTATATATACATACATACAAAAAAAATATTTTAATTAACGTTTAAATTGAATTAAAGTAAAGAAAGAAGAGTAAACTATTAATTGTACTGTGTTTGTACTCTATGTATGTTTATGTTAATTATTTCTCCTGCGTCCTGCATATACGTGATATTCATATCAAACATAAACATTCAAATGTTTATTATTATTTTTAGTTTTCTTGTTTTGAAAGAAAGTTTACAATTTACAGATTGGAAAAATTTAACGATAAAAGAGAAATATATCGGAACATTTTCTATGTACCAAGATCAGTTTCACTTCCAAAATTCTGCATGCACATTACACACGCAACTATTTTGAAGCAATTTTACTAATTAGAACATTTTCATGGAATAGGTACGATTACATGAAATTGGCTAATTAATTAAGAGTTAAGAGCCTGGCTGTGACAAAAGTTCCGCTATCGTCCCTATCTATGTGGTTTTGTTGATCTGACTGAATGCCAGGAAGTCAGTCAAGTGGCTCTAGAAGAAATGTATAGAGTGGATGACATTACTTTGATTTATTAACTTTTTATTAATGAGTGAAATTGAAACTTAACAATTACTGATTCTTACGAATCGAATTGATTCCAGGCGATTAAATAGGTGATATTACGTTGCATATTGAAATTTGAATGGGATTCTGGAAACAAGAACCTTTTCCTTTACATTTGACAAATTAACTTTCACATTAGCGTTGTTTCAAACTTAACTACAAATCATAGTAATGAAACTTTGCACAACTCGCACAAGCACATTAGCACATTAAGATACATATTGCATTTGATTAAACTCATTCTTCATTGGTTTGTGTAAATAAATGCACATTAAGTTGGTTTTTGATAGATACGCCGATTGTTTGAATTTTAATATTCTTCTAAGAATAAGGGGAAATAAGTTGTACTAGATATGGGACACGGTTCTTAAGAAGTTTATCAACTTAGAATTTTATATTTAGTGAAAGAAAAGAATGTTGGATCTTGTTGGATCTATCTTTCGTACTCATTTCGCTTGTTCGTTGGATTTAATTAGTAGGCTTAGTGAAATGGAAGGAAACCAATGGGACAATTAATGTCCTCTAGAAATCGCCACCAATAGGTTTCTGTAAATTCCATAATTCATTGCGTTCAATTTCAATACAATTGGATCGGGATAAAGTCATACTATAAGAAATTTTTCTTAGGTAGAGTAAAGCTGAAAGTCCATTGTGGAATACTAATGGTTGTAATATTGTAGTTGTAAATAAAAACTAAACTAGCACGATTTCAACGGTATCACATAAACAAAAGCAGCTTAAAATTCAAATATGAGGCTTAAATATTATTATTCTTTATTTACAATTAGGATTTCACATCAGTATTCAATTCAATAGTTTCCAATTCATTTATACATTTCTTATCATTCATGTAGTAGCAATATAATAATTTTGAGTAGCAATTCAAAAAACTAAATTAGAAATTAATGGAGGGGTTTTAATAAGTACATTTTGAGCATTTTAGCTTTGGATCTTGGAGTAGTTTAGGAACAGGCAATACAATCACTTTTTTGGTTTATCACAATCCTTGCCCTGTAATAAGTCAAAAGCCAAGAAACAATTAAGCAAAATTCAAAGATTTTACAAATTCTAGAAGAATACCATAATACCAACCTGAACAATAGAAAGTTCCTTTTGAACACGAAGAATTTTCTTGTATGCATGGGTAAGGACCATGGTACACTCATTCTCAGTAAGAGTTGTTCTGCATTCAGGATTACTGGTCAACATGGACTCCATTTCGGCCTATTAAAAAAATCCAGAAATCATTTAGATTTACAAAAATAAAACACACGGTTTAAATTACTTTGAGGTCACGGCGAAAATCTTCAACGAGGTTTTTATATTGCTCAACGAGCCTTGATTCACTTTGAATACAATCCATCTTAGCTTTTGCATTTAAAATCTCATGCTCGGCACAGAGTAAAGCTTCTTCAGCGGTGATTAAGAGTGGATTACAAGTTGTATACTTGCAAGCTTTTCCATTGTCGATAACCTCACGTAATTTGCATAAGAATTCCCAGGCACATTGTCCTTTTTGAATGGCCTCCTTTACCTGTACAGGTCAGGTACAACATATAAAAATGCAACAATGGTATTAATTTAAAGCAACTTTCAACTATTTAACCTACCTTTTCACAACGTTTCATTGCCAAATCGTAAACCTCACACCATACTTCCTCAAACCGTGAGGACTCCAAGTTTTCCTCCTCTATAGCACAATATGCCTTATCCATAAACAGTTTAATAAGATCCGCAGCTTCACAATAAGCCTGCATAAATGACAAGAAAATTCAAGATTAGTAATGCGTGTTCCAAAAAGAAAAATGGTACTTTTTGGTAATGCGAATTACTTTGAGAGCATTTTCTGTAGCTTCCATTGCTTTTGGTTTGATTTCCTTTAAAGCCCTTTCGAGGTCATCATTAGACTTTGCAATTAGTTGTTCTTCCTTATCCATTTTATGGAGACAATCGGAGCTCTCACAAGCGTCTTGTTTACATTTTCCATCATTCTTTGGAGCACAGATTGCTGGTTCTTCAGTAAAGGCTTTGTAGAAAGCATATCCAACGCCACCAATTGCAGCTCCGGATCCAAGAGCTAAAAATCCACGATAACCCTTTGGAATATGAGGATTACCATATTCACCACCTTCTGTATTTTCAGATGTAAAACGAAAACCACTTGAGTAACGAGCCAAACCAAATCCGAATAATTGATCCTAAAATTTATAATTTAAATTTATCAAGAAAAACAGCCTACATTTTACTACTGCGAAATACAAGAATTTTATAGCCTTACCTTTAATGGATTCCGGGTGCAAAGGGCGTTGATGAGTCGAGCACGAATAGATCGTGAAAGAGTAGACATTGTGCTGATAAACCAAAAAATGGATGAGGATTTCAATCAAAGTCAACTAAAAATTAACTCAGAAAATGGAAAAATCAGCAAATCAGAAAGCTAAAAATTTTCCAGTTCTGACCAGGACGAAGACTTGTGTTTGAATGAGAGCAAAATTTTTGGTTATTGGGATCTTGGTTCAAAGAAAAATAATTAAAATAAACAAATTATTTTAGCAAACGAGTCTTGTTACCATAGTTACTTTACTTTATAGGATATTTCATTTTATACAATAATCCACCTCCAGAGCATATGAGTACTCGATCTTCGCATCGTAAAATTCAACCTTCCCTTTGTAGAATGTATGAAGTAGAAGCGAAAGTAAATCTCTTGCAGCTACGAAAGTTCAATTGAATGTTTGAAATTGTTTAAAATCTTAATGGTAACGCAGAACTTGCATAATACAGTCTTTTAATTTAACGTTTGTGTTTCTCGAATCTTGACTTGATTCTCTCTCTTCCGTTATTGTGTAGTGCAAAATACTTACAAATTCAAGCTATTTCCCATTTTCTTCTAGTTCCCAGTTAGCAATTAAGCTATCCAACTAGTTACCAAAAGGCAAAAGCATATCTAAAATATAAAATCAAGGTCTACCCACAAACAGATACATTGATCTGATGCATTTAAAGGAAACTTTTTTTTTGTTTAAAACAATAGGCTGAGAATTTTCTCCTTTCTTTGCATCGTGGCGTGATGTGGTCACGGTCGAAGCCATGGTCCATGGCATGGCTCAAAATTACGACCTTTATATGTACTTATGCAAGGCATTTCTGTGCATTTGCACAGTGTCTTTTTGAAAACTAAATTAACAAACTGTCTATTTATATCTTAAATTGTTTTACAACAATTTTCATCCATAAGAGAAGCCAAAGCGTCTCTTTCTACACCTAGTCTAATAACATAACAAAAACAATCTGAGAGGCTGTTCATAAATCACTGTATCAAATTAATGGGTGGAGGGTGGGTGGGGTCGTGGATGATCAAGACTGACCACTTGGCCACTGCCATTATCTTGAAAATCAACTTGTGGGGTGGGTGGGTGTGAGGGTGTGGGTCAAATAGTTCCAAAATTAACCATTGTGATTTAAAGACGGCTCCATAGGTAGACGTCACTTCTCCAGCATATTGACGTCAAGTAAGTTTATTGTATCAGCTGTATGTGTTCTTGTTCATTTTCCTAAGGAAAATTGCATTGCATTGTTCAACAAAAATTCAACTTTTTTGGTGGATTTAAATCGATAATTTTCTCCCTAAACATACATATCACATATCCATATAGTTGTACGTAACGGAGTAGTAAAAACTGTCCTGTGGTGCTGGTCCTGGTCGCTGTCTCCAGGAAAAAAGTGAAAGATTTGGTTGGTATTATTGGTGCAGCTGCTGGAGAAAGTTGCGTTGTCCTGTTCTGTCCGTGTCCTGTCCTATTCACTCAAACTCCGTCTGTCCGTAAGTAAAAGCATGCTAAGTTCAATTCATTCTGTTTTTCTTCCTAGGCTTGGCTTGCCCACTGCACTGCCTAGGCTTCTAGTTCTAGTTCCCTCTGGAGCCCCAATCAGAGTCAGACGCATCAAATCCAACTATTAGTTCCGTTTATAATATAGTTTGCGAATGCCACTTCCAAGCCACTGCTAGAAGAAGAAGAAGTTCCACAGTCCCATTCCATTTCCAATAGTAAAACCTTACAAAGTATGTATGTAATGCTCGTTCGTTGGAATATTTGGAAACTATGTATTTCCATGTACGTAAGTAAACAGAGTACAAAATGTTCCAAAAAGGAAGGATCGATACGTTGGGTGGTTCCAGCATCAGCATTAGCTCCAGGGAAACTTTCTCTCTTTCTCTCTCTCTGACTGGGTCTATTAACATTAAAAGGACAGGACAACCAAGGAGTGATAGGATACACACATACTGATACATGATAGGAAGGAAAAGCAAGGATAGTCAAAGTCAATGTATAAAGTGAAAGCATGCCTATAAATTTCTAGGAGCAGCACAGCAGTAGCACAGGCTTGGCAGCTTAATCTTTTTTTACCATCATCATATCACATTTTGTTGGTATAACTATTTAAACAAAATCTGGACAAAAATTAAAATCTACACTGCCATATGTAGTCTCAGTGGCTGTGGTGTGGCAGCAGTGTTTGATTTAATAGTCCTTCAATACGGATACGGAAGACGAGCGAACATAAAGCTTGCCTAGTTAATTGAATATGTACACATAGGATAGGATTCAGTGACTCCCAAAACAACTAAGTTAATTTTGAGATTCTAATTTACATTACAGTTTACATACACACACGGAGTTTGAACAATTAGCCCTTGTCTGTAGACCCCTTTCCTATAGTGCTTCAATATGTTGTCAGGCCTAACTTCCCAATTAGGAACCCTTATAGGATCTAAATCAAAAGATACTAGTGGAACTACAACAGCAACAGGATCCGAAGGTGATCCTAATAATTCTAACCAAGAATCAACTACTAGCCCTACTACAGCTACTGCTGCTGCTGAAGGTCCTATTCCATCTCCTCCAGCTGAACAATCACAAACTGGGTAAGGATTTTCCACTATTAATTGATCCAAAAATAGCAAAATTATTGTGTTATTGAATTTTATTTGCATATTGGATCTCGATAATAAAGTTTACTTGAACTGTACCTAATCGATTTTCAATGTCCAGAATATTCGATCCAATTAGCAAATGTAAATTACCTGTAAAATGCTAAGCTTGCTAAGCAGCCTACTTGCATTATGCAGTGGACATAATAAGGGTGTGGCCAAGTGGTCAGAATTTGTTTTGGTTCCCTTGAGGTCAAAGAGTTGTTGTCTCTCATGCAATTGACAGTAATTGAAAAGCTCTACGATCAATTTATTATTTTTTATTCTAGTGTATTAACATCAGTCCGGAACCACATTCCTTCATGGTTGACTGGTGGGAAGTTCCTTGGTGGTAAAGATGATGCAGCTAAAGAGGAAACGGTTCCTTCAAAAGGTCCTCCAACTGGCGGAGACGTGAGTCCAAGTAAAGAATCTGATGCTTCTAGTGCTACGGGTGGTGCTGATTCTGATAATCAAGTTAGTTTTAGTGTGCCAATTTAGTTTACATTTTTCTTTTGTTTGCTTTTGCTTTAATCACATTGCTTTGTTTTCTGTTTTTTAGATTAGTGAAGGAGAAGGTGAAGGAGAGAAAGCAGTTGGATTGGAAAAAGTTAAAAATTTAGGAAACTTTTTATTCTCGACAATCAAAGGTGCTGGACAAAAGATCAAAGATACCGTAAGTTTAATTAGCAAACTATTCCATTGTACTGCATTACAGTTAAATACGTAGTGACATTAAATCAATTTGTTTCCAGAATATTTTGAGCGAATTTCAACGCGAACATGATTCATTCCTTAAAACTAAAATGGGTAAAACAGAAGCCATTCCACCATGGATTGGACATCCAAAAGAGGAGGCTCTTAAGGAAGAAATTCTTTCTCTTTCTAGTGTAAGTAACTTTTACTTGTATTTATAAAAACGATATTTAAAAAAACAATTAAATTAATTCTTAAACCATTTTTCTTGCAGGATCGTCGAAATTTTGTTCGAAGTCCGCCTTCTGGTGTGAGCTTTCAATGGGATTGGGAAGAAATGGCACCTGTTGCTAAAGCCATCCTTAAGGAAGATCCTAACTTGGAAACTATGCGCTATGAATTGGTTCCAAAAGTAAGCATAATGCATAATCGCTATGCTGCACTTAGACTAATATTGTATTTTTTCAATTTTCTTCCAGGTGATAACCGAAGAACATTTCTGGAGAAATTATTTCTATAGAGTGTCATTGCTAAAAGAATCCATGAGTGAGGGTTAGTGCTATATACACATAACATACTAAATATTTCATACTTCAGCCAAAAAAGATTCAGCGAGGCCCCATTACAACAAATCTCAGTTACAGATTTAACGTTTCATTATTTCCTTTTCTCTTCCTTCTTATTAGATGAGCCTAAAAGTCAGGTTGTTGGGAAATCTAGCAGTAGGAAAGTAGATTCTGATGATGATGATGAAATAGAAAAAGAACTCAATGAAGAGCTTCGTTCCTTTGAAGTTGTTGGAGAGTCAGGGGTAGGTGGAGCAGATGATAAAGAGATTGAAGCTTTGCTTGATCTCAAATAATCAATTCCAAAAACTAAACAGAAATTTCGGACACTACACAAGTTTAAACCAAACACAAACAAAACAAAAAAAACATTATTATTACGTTTAAAAACAAAAATTCGTTATATTCAAAAAGTACGTAAATAGCTCTGATTAATTTAAAGACTAACTTACTGAGGGTATGAATTCAAATCTGGCTGGGTCGTCAATATAAACTTTTCCCTCTTTACTATGTAACTCGGCTCCC
>JAQGCY010001055.1:0-12362 GCA_034700645.1 Xenylla mediterranea
ACATTAGCAAGATAAGCAATAAGCAGTCCCATGTTGGAATTTCTATATTTTATATAGCATGTTTAAATACCATCCAATTCCAATTATGATTATACAAATTACTCTTATGAAACTAGATTTGTTCAAGGAAGGAAGGCAAGGGTGAGAAATTGTTAATGTGTAGTCATTATGCTTATTGCTTACATTAGTCAGTTATTAAAAAAACAATTTGTAAAATAATTTTGATTTCAAAAATATAAAGATGCACGTGTTACAACACACATCCCAATCACAATTATACATGAAAGTTAAAATAGCATTTTATAAATATTAAAGAGAATCATATTATGTGAAATTGGAATTTGTAATCTACATCCTGCTCCTACTCTTTTTACAACACATGAATTAGTTAAATAGTTAGAAGTTACTACATTATGTGCCAGCAACTTATGTTGCAAAGGTATTTTGCTCACTGTCCAGGGCAGATAAAGATCGAACAAATTGTGTGCTGGATCTAGTCATTTTTACTGGAAAACTGATGCTGAAAATGTTTCTAGTACTAGTTCTAAAGAGCAGATTTTGTAGAATGGATACTTTTTCACTTAAATAGAAGGGTTTACTTGGTATTGTAGTATTAAATTCAATTGAGATTTATGCGTTTTTGAGCCAAACTCTCGTTTTGGTATTGAAAACTATGCATTGCATTGATATTATGATTTTCAATTGCTATCATTTTTATGTTACATTTTCTCTATGAAATCATTGAAATCTTTACACGATAAATTTAAACAACATATGTTTCATCTAATCTAATTCAATCAAAACTTTTTTAAAAGGGTTGTTTATACTTGATACCAAGGGACTGACACTGAAGTACTGAGCTTATAAGACTTAAGAAATATTTAAATTTCATCTTCATTGCATCATCCATGACCTCTTTTCTTCTATCTAAACCTTCTAAACCAGATCTTTTACTTAAAAACATTCTAAATTGATACAAAACCTAACAAAAGAATGGTTTTCACCATATAAAAATGCAACGAGGGAAAAGGACAAGAGTAAGCAAGAATTGAGTAGAACATTTTGTCTTTGAATATCTGAAGCTGGATAAAATAAAAATTAAGTACAATGAAGTGAGTTAAACTTTAAAATTCGAACTTCCGACTTTATTTCAGAAGGAAATCCAAGTCTTACAGATACTTAACAAAGTTGAAATAAAAAATAAAGTAAGAATTCTTTAAGCCTTAGATGATTCTCCTTCTTTGGATGGTTTGCTAGAAGATGTATCCATTGCTGTTTCCTCAGTGTATTTTCCTTTCTTAGAGTCACGAGCAGCCCGACCTTTAGCTTTACGTTCGATTGTAAGCTTTCTATTCTTATCCATCTTTAATTTAATAATTGTAACCTGTTAACAAAACAAAAATAGTATAAAGCTTGTGTTTGTGTGTTTAGAAACTAATGAATATCAATTAAAAATTGAACTTACATTTGATGGATGAATAGCTACTTGGACTGAAGTTCCATTGGCTTTTTCACGTTGGACTCGTTCAACATATAAACAAAGACGTTTTCTGTAAACTTGAGTCACTTTCCCAACAGTTTGGCCTTTGAAATGACCACGCATTACCTATAGACGAAAAGAATCAAATGAATTACATACTTGCCAGTATAAGACAACTTTTTACTGGAGTATAGAAGATGGGACTAAATGCTAACTCCACATAAGTGCAGTAAAAACAGAAATGAATAGTTTAATAGTAGAATATAGTTACGTTACATGATTAATGGGAATAAATTTTTTGTATTTTCCTGCACTTAATATGGATATTACATTATAGTAAAAGTAAAGTAATATCAGACCAATTTTTCGACCTATAAGTTCCTCAAAGTACCCCTAGGTCTCGACTTAAGACAAGTAGAGAACCTACACGTCCAAGTAATTGAGCCTTAAGTACACATTAGGAACAGTTATTCAGTGAATGGTTTAGATCATCATGTATAGCTATAGCTAGAGCTAACTAAGTGATAGATAGGATTATGCTTGTAATTGAGATTATTGTACATACCTGAACTTCATCATCCTTTCGGATTGGTAATGAGCGAACATTGTATTTTCCACGGAGTTCCTTGGACAGAGGGGCTGACATGAGCTTCCGCTTAATATGAGATGGTGCATTGAAATGCCTCTTCCGGTTCTTACGCCGGGACATAGTAACTTTCTCATTTCGTTTCATTTTGATATGGAAAACGTAACAACTGGAAAAATATAACACAAAAGAGATAAGAATAAGAAACTAAAAAATTATGCCTTAAGCTTAACATAAACATTAAGATTAAAAGCCGGCAGGGGAAAGGGAACGAATACAGACTAGGAAATGGCCAAGTGCCTCAATCAAACCCAAACTTGATTCTAAGCATGGGGGTGGGATGGTGGGAAGGAAGGGTTGAGCAAGGGTTAAGTAAGCCCTTAATTAATTGATTAATTCAATTAAACTTACCAAAGATGACAAGAAAAAGATGTACTAAATGTGCTCCAACTCCAATCCAAGAGGCACGTTGAGTTATGCTTATGGTTTGACTATAGAAAGAAATGGAATCAGCTTCTTCTATTCTATTGTCCATTCAGAATGGCATGGCTTATGGCTATTATAATGGGAAAGAGGCGACTCTCAAACTGTACGCGTTTATTCCATTACACTTGACACGTCCACATCCATAAAGAAAGCACATAGAATTGTATTTAGGAAGTGGGTATGATTTGGACTGAGAAGCATGGCCATGCAGGGTTTCTTATTGGACTCAAAGTCAGAGGCCCAAGTAGATGTCACTGCTCCAGTCCAACTCCAAGATGATCCACGTGGGTACTTGAACCTCAGCCCGGCACCAATTCATCAGCTGACGTTTTGGAATTCCCAATTGCAATTGGTGTAATTGCTTTGGTGGTGTGACCGTGACGCTGTGCCCGTGACTGTCAGTGTCAACTGTTAACTGTGAAAGACAACGGTACGGTACAGATACAGCACCGCTTTGCACTTCCGGGCGTAAGCGTAATCGTCAGCGCTAACATTTTTAAGCGCTTAAGCAAGCAGTTCCAGAATATAAGGCTGGACTGAGCTGTCACTGACAGAGGATTCCTGCTTGCTTGGTAATTGGTAAGCTATAAATCATATAATCATACTTTACTAATAGTTACAATTATCAGTAGGATCTATGTACATACATAGTACATACCTCTATGAATCAAGCAAACTTTAGCACAGAGTTTACTAACCACCTTTTTGTTTTTGTATACCATTGTTGCAGGTGAAACAAAACAATCCTAAAATGAGCAAATTACTACCAGCACTCCGATTGGGATTAGCCTCTAAACCTACGTTTCTATATGGAAATCCAAGAACTACAAATGTATGTATTCCAATAGCTGTATTGTCTTGTATTCAACTTTCTCCATTCCCTTGTTCATTGGAACTGGAAGTAAATGGTTTTTAAGTTATAAATTATTCATTTGTTTTTTTCTTTGGTTGGCCAACAGAAAATCACAAAGTTACCCATACCCCTTTTCAAATGCTTCAGCAGTAGTACAGCATCAAATCTACAAGGTGACAATGACAATTCTGGATTAAGTTCAACAAATCCTCCATTAACATTTCTTACGGAAGATGAGCAGGTTATGAAAGATACAGGTAAACTATTATTATGGTTTAAATTATCAATATCGATACTTATTTATTCTGTTTATGTCACAGTTAAAAAACTGGCCAAGGATAAGATTGCTCCGCTAACTAAGAAAATGGACGAAGAGGCCCAAATGGACCCTAGTGTAGTCGATGCACTCTTTAGCAATGGTGTACGTTTGTCCTTAAGCATAAACCTTTAACTTAACAACTAGTAACTGAACTCATGATTTTAGTTGATGGGTATCGAAATTCCACAAAAGTATGGAGGGACTGGATCAACGTTTGGTGCAGCTGTAGTAGTTATTGAGGAACTTGCTAAAGTAGATGCGGGTGTCTCGGTTTTCTGTGACATTCAAAATACATTAATAAATACAATGGTTTATAAATTAGGTACGACTAAACAAAAGGAAAAGTACCTTCCGAGGCTTGCGACAGATATGGTAAAAACAAACCAGAAGAATATATTTGTGTTTTTTCTAGTTATCGTTTCATAATTTAGGTAGGGAGTTTTTGCTTATCAGAGGCCACTTCAGGATCAGATGCATTTGCTTTAAAAACTAGAGCAACTAGAGATGGTGATTCATATATAATTAATGGTACTAAAATGTGGATATCTAGTTCTGACATAGCCGGAGTCTATCTAGTCATGGCAAATGTTGATCCTTCACAGGTAATAAACTTATTTTACTTGATTTCAAATATCAATGAAGTCATAATATTTGTTTTTTAAGAGCTATAGAGGAGTTACATGTTTCGTTGTCGACAGAGATACTCCTGGATTATCTATTGGGAAGAAAGAAAATAAGCTAGGAATTCGATCATCCTCGACTTGTACTGTACATTTTGATAATGTCAAAGTTCCCGAATCCAATGTGCTGGGAGAAGTTGGTCAAGGGTACAAATATGCAATCGGAATGTTAAATGGTGGAAGGATTGGAATTGGTGCACAGATGTTAGGATTAGCTCAAGGATGTTTTGATGCAACAGTCCCGTATACACTTCAACGCCATCAATTTGGGAAAATGTTATTTGAATTTCAAGCGATGCAACATCAAATATCACGAGTTGCAACACAATTGGAAGCTGCTCGACTTCTAGTATACAATGCCTGCAGGTTAAAGGAAGCAGGGCATCCTTACGTTAAAGAAGCTGCAATGGCAAAATATTATGCTGCAGGTAAAATTTAAACTTATTTCTTAACACAATAGATTTTAGTTAATGGATGTATTGCTAAATTAACTTGCAGAAGTCGCAACAGAAACAACATCAAAATGTATTGAATGGATGGGAGGTAAAGAATTATGCAATCTTCAATCGTCCTTCTCCTTATAATGGTATGATAAATGTTCAGTAATTTGTTCTGTACAGGAGTTGGATTTACGAAGGACTATCCACAAGAAAAATTCTATAGAGACTGCAAAATTGGAACAATTTATGAGGGTACATCAAATATCCAACTCAACACAATTGCTAAATATTTAGGCCAGGAGTATAAGGATAGTGAGTGAGGACCTCAAGTTTTTGCCGAAAGAATCTCTTAGTTCTGCTTTTAAATTATTTAAGAAAATTAATTTATTTTCTTGTCGTTTCGTAAAAATAAGATTTGTCTAAAAGTGACAAATTAACAATAAGATTGTCTAAAAGTGACATATTATTAAAGTAGTACAAAAAAGATAACCTGCCTTGAGCAAATAATACCATATATTAGAGCACTTGAGATTACTTATTCTTGTGACTTTTTCTTAAAGATTGACAAATTCTTGACCTCTGCAGCCGTGACATATCCTGGAAATTTATAGGCTGGTTCTTCTCCCTTAACCCAAAACTCCGTTTCATATTTTCTGCTTTGTACCAATTCTGTTGGAAATACATGAATAGCTAGATCATTGAACACTTGATAATATGGAAATGTATTAAGGAGTCCATATTCTCTTAAAATTGGCATAGCTCGATCCGTGTAAACTAAGTTTTGTTGTGAGATGTCCATAGGATTATCCTTTACCACGGCGAAACTATTGCAAATCAGAATAATATGAGGAAGGTTAAGCGCATTCCAGTTCGTGTATAACAAATTATTAACAAGTTGATGAGGGCAATGTGGCATATAAAAAATTGTAGTTGGGGATTTGCCTTCGAGACAAATTGATCGTTTGCCCTCTTCATTCTCTTCTAGCACTGTTACATCAAATTCCTTTGACAAGACTTCCTTTTCATTTGGGCTGAAATATGGGTCATAAATCTCAACTGGAAGATCCATTTTCTCTTTGAGCTCAAGTAGGAAAGCTACTTGGTATCTTGAAGTCATGGAATTACGAAAGGGTCCTAGACCGTAGCATACAATTTTACCAGGAGTCATACCAATATCATTAATGGTCTCATTTAATACTTTAGTAAAGGACTCAAAATACTCAGGATGCTCTTTACTGAAACCAATTGTTCGATTAATAAGCCTGCGAAAATATAATACCAAGATTAGAAAAGCACAAGCGGTATATAATGCTTATTTTAGTTGCTTACCGAACTAAATCATGTGGACTAAGAATATCTTCCATGAAACTTTCCACAAATCTCTTCATAGACGGATCAGTTGCAACTGCAAGAAATCCATTTGAAGGCCCTGCACCCTGGGGTTTTGATTCCTCAAGTTTTGATTTATTTTTTATCCCTTTACTTCGTTCAGCAAGTTTCCTTTGAGCTCTATTTAATTTGGTTGCTGGCTGGAATTCTTCCATTTCCATCTTGATTATTTCACAAATACGTAATCTAATTAAGTAAATCAATCCAGGTTAAGGTTAACTAAATAAGACAATCAGTTAAGGAGTAGGTTAAACATTAATCAAAGTCTTAAAAGTGGATTTGCGTGCAGTGTGCCTGTCCACCCCATGCATGTATGCGTGTCCGAAACTGTTAAAACGTTTTAATAATAGCTGTTAAAACGATTTAACAAGAACACCTGTTGACACGTATCAATAATTGTTAAGAAATGTTTTAATAGCGGTAAAAATGTTATACTAATTTGTAAAGCGCTTTAAGCGTTTAACAACACTATTAAAACATTTTAATAACAATTATTAACCCGTTATAACTCTAAGACAGTTAAAACAACTGAAAAGGACAGGCGTGCACTGACAGCCACAGGACAGAGACAGAAAGCAAAGGCAAAGGCAAGACGAAGACGAACACAAGTTTTCAATTTCAGATAACTGGAGAAAATATGAATTTCGCGTCCTTTGAACAAAAGATTGAGTTTGAATTCTTGTATGTGGGAAAAAGAATACTGAAACCAAGATTTTTGTCAATCTATTGAATTGCATTTTCGCATTGTATTTGTATGTCATTTCTCTAATTTCGGCAGACTGGACAGGCACAGGTCAGGATAGTGGGCACCGGACAATTTCATTAATAGCCATTATTGGTGTGGCCGTCTATATTGGGGACTTATTGGAGTTGGTCACGGTTTAGTTTGGTCGTGGAAGTTCAGAGGTTACGTCTCAAGGCTGGGACAGTTTGGCTGGTATCTGGTAAGGATAAT
Organism: Xenylla mediterranea; assembly: GCA_034700645.1. NCBI lineage: Eukaryota > Metazoa > Arthropoda > Collembola > Poduromorpha > Hypogastruridae > Xenylla > Xenylla mediterranea. The sequence continues at coordinate 7,189 of JAQGCY010001055.1, forward strand.
CATAAATTTAATTCTTAATCGCATTTTTGTCATTGTATTTTTATACTAACTAGGTTATTAAACAATCTATCCTTCTAACATGGACAAGCTGTACACTTTCATTTTATTCCTTGGACTTGGTCTGGGCCTAACCCTTGGTTTAGTTTCTGCTCATGGAGATCCACATGGCCGAACTCCCCATTACGAAGAGACACTCCATATCAAAGGTTTATCAACTGGTCATATTTATACTCATTTCCAATTTGTTGTTAAAGGCAAACAACTTACGAATAATACACGCTTATTCCCATTGGCCCTGTCGGAAATTTTAAGTGCTCACTCAGTCCATGAACTTCATTTTACATTGACTCAAGGGCATTGGAGAACAGAGTTTTGGGCTCAACCCATTGAGTCATCCCCAAGTGGAGCTCAAGTTATTGCTTGGTTCAATTCTGACAATGAGGAGTAAGTACATTATACCAATATCTATTTTGAATTTGTTATTCTTATACCTGCTTTATATTTACAGAACTGCGGGGTTAAATTGGAAAGGATTAACAAGTCGATTAAGTGGATTGACTTGTGCTTCCCTTAACTTTCTGGATGATACAACTTCCATTCTTCCAAAGTTTGGTTACCGTCCTCGCGGAAATATTCTTTCGAAGAAATTCCGCCAACCTCTGCTTGTAAGGGTAGGCTCATTACCAAAAGAACATATTTGTACTGAAAATCTAACTCCTTGGGCTAAATTGTTACCTTGTGGAGTTTCTGTAAGTCTGATTCAGAGCCACTAATAGTTAAATAAACTAATCTGTTTTATATTTTTTAAATCTAATTATAGCATGGATTAGCTTCATTTCTTAATACAAAACAAGTCTTCGAAACTAATTATCATTCTGCTGGAATACATTATATTGAAACGGATACAGGTTATGAGCTAAAATTAACTTCGTCCATTGTATTTGAAGTTGATAAATTCCAAGATGCTGATAGTTTTGCTCGTAAAACCTTCGGTCCCATCGGCATTTTTCCTTGTTATCCTGCATCATCAACATCTATTTATATGTGGAATACCCTCGACCGTTTGTGGATACCAGTTGAAGTGGATGAAATTAACAGTCTTAAGTTAGGTGATATTCCAAAAGAAACTATGGAAAATCTGGACTTGGTTTTTACACCAAAGAAATATTTAGGAGGTAAGATGGCATTTGCTTTGGATTTTAAATTATTGTTCTGATTTAATCAAAATTTCTACTCAGGATATGGTCAGGAGAGAGGTGAAATTATAGTAGAAATGGTCAATCATCTTTCTACCCAGAGTCTTGCAGTATTATATGTTGAAGTTCTTCCTTGGTATGTAAGACCATATTTACATACCATGCAAGTTGACGTTGTGCCTCAAACAACAAAATTCGAAGTCAAACCAGGCAAGTTAATTTCCCGAGTTTATTGGTATACTATATGATTAACTTATAAAAGGTTAATTTAACAGGTGTAAATTTTCACTACACTGCTGGTCGGGATAGGGCAAGGCTTCATAAATTGGAATTGGACTTGGTAATTCCACCGAATTCAACATTAACATTTGTGATGACTGTTGAAAAGCGTCATTTGAAGTGGGATGAGTATCCGCCCGACGCAAATCATGGTTTCTATTTAGCACCAGCTCATTTTGAAGTGAATCATACGGAAGTTAATACTCGCGATTATGGTTATGGTTCTCCTATTTATTATTATTCAAGAAAACTTTTAGTTAATTTGTCAACGCCAGATTTTTCAATGCCGTACAATGTTATTTGTTTGACATGTACTGTTGTTGCATTAGCCTTTGGTCCACTTCACAATATTACCACTAAAGTCCTTAAGTACAGATCACTTCCTACGAAAAAGCTTAGTCAACTTGTCAAAGATTTTGCTCTCAAAGGATGGGAGAAAATAACTGGAAAGCGTAAAATTGTCCAGGAACCAGTGGTTTTAACTTCTCAAGATTTGCCAGATTCCAATTCTGACTTGGAGGTTGATTGATGTCATTGATCAACTTGGTATGCGTACTCAGCAACTTAACCATCCGTTATGCTACCTTTCCAGTCACCCATACCGGTGTGTAATTTTTTTTGTAAGGTTTTAGCATTTAAATATCCTGTTCAAAAAGTACAAAAGTATATTTCAAGAAGCAAAACAAATTATACTAAAACAAGTTAAGTTTATTTATTTGTTTGTCATTATTAGTATTATATAACATAATAAAATACAAACTTACTTTTTAATTGTCACATATTGCATCACAGATCGGTATAAAATTTAATAATTCAGTTATACTTGCTCAATCTTACACTGCTATCTAATTTAAAAAAAACTAAAAATCCTTTATCCGAATTGCTATATGTGTGTTTAGTTTATTCACTTGTGCAATTTATTATCTAAAAGTTTCGGTAATCGGTATTACTCTACACTCAGACCCTAAAGCTATACTAAAACTATTTAACTAAGTTCTATTTGCGTTAAGCGTAAGTCACTGTATCGTCTGTATCTCCTATCCAATAGATATCAAATCTTGGGAAATATAGCTCAGCTCTAGGTCAGCAAGCTTAAGTATCCCACATCCCAGCATGGTCATGGCCCGTCGTCTTCACTGGAGACCGAATCAGAATCAGAATCTTTGACTGAATAGCTACCGAGCATTCTACAGATTGTTATCTTGACTGGACTCTTTTTCGCTTGTGGTCCTTCAACTTTTTGTCCATTGTCTCCATCTTCTTCACTATCCGAACTCACCTCCTACAAAGTGTCAAAATTGAATTGATTAGTGAGTCCATATTCACACCCTTGTGCACATAGTAAATTAGAACTTACAACAACATCAACTTCGCTTATTTTTCGTTTAATACTAACCATTTGCTCCGATATTTGCAAATCAAAATTACTAATACTTTCAAAAGTACTCTTCATTTTATTGAAGCAATTGGTTGCCTGAATGAATAGATCGTACCACTGATCCAAAGCGTCAGAACGTTTTTCAACTGATCCTTCTAAAGTTTTCAAATAAGCAGTTATGGCTTGAAACTTCTGAATGTGAAAGCGATTGCTGTAATTCAGGTTAATAATTTGGGAATCTTGGTCAAATATTTTCTGTCGGAAGGAGTTAAATAATAACCATCAAGAATTATTTGATAGACTAGATAAAAACTTTTGAGCTTGTAGTAAATCATACTTACTTGATGCAAATTCTTAATTACAACGTCCTTTTTTTGTTTCGTCTTTTCAATTTTTTCCAACCGCTGTAATTCATCAATTTTGTTAATAACTGATTAGTCCAGAAGCTTTATATAATCAAACCTTTACCATTTTCAAACTTGCTATTTCATCGCATTTCCGTTGAACTTCTGCTTCAAGATCTTTAATTTTAGAATCTTTAAGACGTCCAGAACTTATGGATTGTTGACACAAAGAACCAAGTTCATCTAAAATTCTTGTCAGATCTGTTTCATTTGGAGTAATAAGACAACGTATATACAAAAAGTATTTGAATTAATTTCTAACTAGCTACAATATGTCTTCTTCTATTAGGCTATGTAAAATTCTTTTGTATGTTATTTAGAAACAATTGAAGCTGTTAAAATATGGTAATTGTTTCAGAATAATGACAGTACTTTTCCAACCGTCTTAAAATATTAAATTAGATGTTTCTAGCTGAGCTTACTTGTTTCATGATCCATAGCCAGTGGATCATTCGGACTATTACCATTGTTATCCATCACTGTTTTGCTGCTAACAGTAGATAAAGCATAAATTATTTAGGGATTGGCTTGGGAAAGAACTTTCTGAGGAAATCAATGGCAATCAGAATTACTAACTGACTTATTGAAATAATTGTTTATTTCATTAAATATTTGATAGAAACAGAATGGAATAGAACAAACTGAAAATTAACAGTGCAGCGGAGATATACAGCGGTCGAGTATGCGAAAATGATTAAACTTGTGATACTTAAGCAAGTGCCCAAGCCATTTTATTCATTGGAATTTAACTATGGAGGTTTCAAACTCAATGCTTTTTGGATGTCTTGAATTTTAGTAAAAATAAATAAAACTATACAGTTAGTACATTTTTAGTTTGAACTAATTCGATACACATTTTTATCATTTGAATTTATGGTAAATGTGGCGTCCTTTTGCCTTTAAACTAAATGCCATTATTACTTTACGTAGAATAAGATAAGTCTAGGACTGCAGCTTGCAAGGGTCGTACGAAGGATTGTATTAACTGTTAGCATTGAAACAATTTATTCGATCCAATGATCTCGGATAGCATAATTATTTTTTTACAAAAGACAAAAAATATACCTAAGCCAAACATGTAAATTAAATTTTTTTTTACCATTACATTAGTTAGTTCAGCAGTAGCAGTTGTGTGTGCCCTGCCTTTAAAAGCAATATGGAAATCAATCATGGAAGAAGCGTCAGTTTTCATTTATAATCTGCTCCCTTAGGAAAGCATTTGAGCATTACGGATGGTATGCAAATGCAATTATGCTAAGGCATATACTGCTTTGTAATTTCATTACATTAAGAAGTTTGTTCCTCTCGGCCTCGGCAAAGCCCAAAATGTTTAAGACAGCTAGAAAAAATTGTCATTCATGATTTTTGTCGCATTCGCAAAGAACTAGAACTACTTGAACGTCTAATAATGCAATGCAAATGCTATGGTTTTAGTTTAGCGTTAGACTAACTAACATCTGGTTAGAATCCTAGTAACTTTGCCATTTGCAAAGTCATGGTTTACTTCACTCTCTAGATTCTAGAATAGCTTCTAGCGCTATCCATTTGGATAATAGTACTACAAACTACATATAACCTACATATATCGTTAAGGTTTTTTATTATGTGGGAACGGTGCGGTATATTTTTTTTTAATATCCTAAATCTTTCATTTTCCATTACTTTACTTCACGTTTACGTTCACGTATACCTAATATCCTCATTACCTAACAATATTGAAGTTTCAGTAAAAGCAAAGAGAAAGACCAACTTCCTGTACCTAGTTAGCTTAGTTTCTTTCCAGAACTCCAAACCCAAAGGAACTGATTTCTTTTTCGTCTAGTCTTCAGTTTTTTTATTTTTTCTTAGCTGCATTCAAGTAAAGCAACAATTAGGAAGAAGTAAATATTTTTTATCTGTCTTACAGTTACATCTAAA
>JAQGCY010001056.1:0-12360 GCA_034700645.1 Xenylla mediterranea
AACTTGCATTATAAAAACTTAGTTTTCTTTGCTGTTTCCTCTTGTTTTATCATTTTTGCTGTGACTTTTTAATAATTTTAGAAAGCAAAGTAAAAGTAAACAAAAAAATTATTATAGTAAATAATAATAAATATTGTAAACTTTTTATTATTATTATGTATATTTATTTACTCCGAAGGAGAACAAAACTGAACATTTTTTGGCATGGATTGATGATTCTTACTTTCTTCTTTTCTTTTAAGAGTAAAAATGTGATTGAAAAAAAAAGAAAACGAAGAAAGTAAGGTCTAGAGAAAACACATATAATATAAACCTGGTGAAAGTAGTGTAGTAGTACTGAACCATACATACATACACATAGACAGATAGATAGATAGATATAAATATACTTTCACTTTGCGTGTTTCAAGCCTGTTTTCAATGGTAATTCATACTCAAGTAGAAAGCCGAAGAAAGACCTGCCTTAGTTAGTGTTAGTAGTATAGTAAAGTATAGTAGTTTTTGTGTTTGTAGTATTAGATTCCGGAATCCTAATGTTACATTCGAGGAGAAAAAGGAAAAGAAAAAAAAATGTTACATGCTGCAGTGAAAGTACTCATACCATACCATACATACCCGTTACCCACCAACGCAAAATTTATTCGATTTTACGGGTTTTTCTCAAAATCATTCTAATCTAGTATCAAGCTAAAGATGGCGTGGGGTTTAGAGATGATGATTATGATATGAGCGTTTTAAGAAATGTTTGGAATAATTGGATCCATAGAAACTTTTCCCTAAACATTTGAGTATATGCTATTGGGATCTTTGAGCCGGTAGAAAAAAAATTAATTACACTAGTCTAATTCTAATCATTTACTTTTTTTCTGCAAACAAAACAAGAGATCAATAAGCATAGGACTTAATATTTTGGAAATGAAGAACGATTATATTGAAAAATTATCTCTTTCAATTGTGAGAGAATATTTAGTCAGACGGGTAAGGATTTGTTGATTGAGTTTGATTGATTGGTTTGATTGAACCAATTATGACATGAATGAAAGTTTAACGGTTCATTTGTTTCATTTTGCTTTTACTAGGGATTTTCAGAAACATTGAAAACCTTAGACAATGAAAGCTCATCTCTTCTCCGCACAATTGGATGTTATCATAGCCGACTTTCACTTGGGAAAGATTTATTTCTTGGATCTTATATCAAAATAAATAAAGAAGCTCAATTCCCGTTAGTATCCATGTTAGAAATTTTGATTAAAGTTTTTCTTGAAGAACGAATTTATCTTGATGATGGAGAAGAAGGAGTTCAAATCAAATCTAAAAAATCAATTTTAAAGAAACTTAACCACATCACTCATCATCATGAAATCAAAAATTGTATGAAACCTGAACTCATGGAGGAGAATGACGCATTGAAATTTTATCTTAGTGCAGAAATAAAAGGTATAGTAAGTACAGTATTCACATTACATTTCCTCGACTTCGAGTCATAGTTCATAGTGAACTAAAACATTCATTTATGTATCTGTAAATGAATTATTTCTTGACATGGTGAAAATCACTTTTAATTGCATCATAATGACCACATTACTATTGTCTCAATATTCCATTAGGCCCAGCGAGAGCCGAGAATAAGTAATTAAATATTCAGTTCAGACTCAAGAGTCGAACGACTGAAGTTTCCAGTATGCTTTTATCAGGGAATAGTGAAGGCATAATAATGAGTGAAAAGTGTATGGTACATGCCAGAATATTTTAAAGGGAAAGTACCCATGTGCAGAACACTATAAACTTTCTATATTTCCATTTGACCATAATAGATCCTTTCATTTCATTACTTTCTCCTATTTGATGTAAAATTCCATGTAGGATCTTTAGTATGTTGAAGTACGTGTAATCCAGAACAACATATGTGTAAATATGGATTGGAAGCTTAATTTAATTTAATAGAATAAAATTACATGGTGTGAGGTACTAATCTTATTTGAAAACATTGTTTTGTTTAGCTATAGCTCGTTCTTTAGTGCATTATTTCTCTTTAGTCTTTCAAATATATTTGAAAGGTATAAAACATTTACGAATTATTGGAACAATACATATAATAATTATGAATCCAATATTTCATCGTAGAAGTAGAAGTCCAGTAACATCGAATCGACCAGTTATTTCTTCATTGAATCAACGTAATATAATTTTATACTTGGACTCAAAACTTTTAATAAACAAAATGTAAACTTAAAATTGTTTTCTTTTCTTTTACAGAATCTAAAAATCGAGCTTCAATTGATCAAATAGACGAAACCTTAGAGGCTGATTTAGCTACAAAAACTCGGGAACTTGAGGAATGCTACATTGAAACTGCAACTGGTGCTAGTGCTAGTAGCTGTGTCGATAGTGGACATCATGCAAGCAATAATGTTGAAAGTAGGGGGGCTGGTGATTTTAAAATACTTAAATCTCAAACCACTATCCCACCTCCACGCCCAAAGGTTCTATTTAACCGCTTTGTGGAGCATCAATCATCAAGCAATCAATTAGCAGTTGGTCAAAATTTATTGGAAACTAAACAAAACATTCTTGCACAAACTTCACTCTCGGTCAAAGAAAATGAAATTCGTTCGGAAGCACAAGAGAAAGCTAAAGTTACTGAATTTGAGCTAAAAATGGTTGATTTGAGTCCAGAAGAAGTTGCAGCAATAGCACCAAAATCAAGCTCTCCTTTTGTGACCCGAAAAATTGGTGCTGGAAAACAGGAAACTGGATCACGATTACCAAAACCTATAATTAAATGTTTGGATATGAATACCTGGAAAGCTTTACGAACCGTTGTGTTTGGTCAACGGGGTTGCTTGCACGAAGGTTGGGTTGGACAAGGATTTCCATTTAATCATAAAGTACCATTTGGATTGATTCAGAAAAAAGGTGGACCCTGTGGTGTCCTTGCTGTTGTTCAAGCATTGATTTTACGAAATCTTATGTTTGGTTCACCATATACGGATCATGAAGATAAGTTACCAGTAGAGGAACCAATATTAAATTATGATGCTTCATCCTCAATTGTATCAAAAATTGCATCAAAAAGAATACCTGCACTCATTGCTGCTCTGGCTGAAATATTATGGAAATGTGGAACAATGAAAGAGAATTCAATTTTGATTCCAACTAATAAGGAAGATGGCAAATCAGTAGCAAATGTAAAGAAAGCCGTTGCAGTTTGTTTTAATGGATTAGGCAATATGCCTATTGGAACTGGCTCAGAATTACGTGTGTTTTACGACTTAGACGAGTTGAAAGTTTTTATTAGGGCAAATCTATATCGATTTGATTGTATTGGATTAGTTTATTCTGCTGTACTTTCACGAGGAATTCAAAAGTAAATTTATACAATACAATGTAGTGTTGGTTTATACTTTTACAAACTTTCTCTTTTTCCTTTTAGCATTCAGGATGATATGGATTTTCCAAATAGTCCACTACTTGGACAACATGGTTATTGCACAGTAGAACTCATCAATTTACTTACAATGGGACAAGGGATTTCAAATGCATTTGACAATGAATTCGTATTAGGTGATAAAATACTCAAAGGACTCAAAGAACAAGCAGATATTGGATTTCTATCACTTTTTGAACATTATGATTCTTGCAGAGTAAGCTTAGAAAATAGAATTTTAGATTTTGAAAAGAAACTTAAAAGAATTACTTTAACTTTTTCTTGTTGTAGGTTGGAACTTTCCTCAAAGATCCCAAATTTCCTTTATGGATTATTTGTAGTGAAAGTCATTTTTCCCTTCTCTTCTCAAATGACATGGATTTAACTGGAAAGAATCGTAAAGAAGAAATGAAATCATTTGATTTATATTATTATGATGGATTAGCTAGTCAAGATAAGCTTATACGACTAACAATTGGTAAAATCTTACGTTGCAAATTACGTCGATAATTCAATAATTAAACTCGTTGGTTTTATTTTCTGCAGACATAATTGATGAGCCAATAAATGGAAATAATAATGCTAATAATGGAAATGATGATGATGGAAAGGCGAGCTCAATTAAGTTAGAATTGTCACAAGACGAAGAATTAATTCCTCCACTTGAGAAATGTATTCGTACGAAATGGAAAGGTGCAAAAGTTGATTGGAATGAAACGGAACCTATATTGTGATTCGATGTTTTTCCATCATCAAATCATAAAATAGCTAATATAACTTTCACTTTCTCTTAACTTTCCAAACAATATTCAATAATAATTTATTCCTTAGTGTGTACCTTTACTAATTGCTTTTGCTTAAACAAAGTTGTGTGTGTGTGTAAACTTTTTCTGTGTCAATAATCATATTATTGTATACTACTTAAATTGTTTTAATGAAAAAGATTAAATAGTTTAATGTTAATTTATTCACTATCATTGTAATGAAGCAATGGGAAATATTCAAGGCGTTCATGTAATATAATGTAATTTTGATTTTTTTCCTTTGTATTTTGTATGAATTTTCAAAGGTCGACTATTCCATTGTAGTAAGGGAAAGTTTTGCAAATTTCTTTGCCTATTTTACTCGTAATTTGCTCAGCATTGGTCATGATTAACAATGGACATTTGATCGGTCGTCCCTAACATTGCCAGTTCTAGCGCTCGATTATACTTTTCTGCAAAATATTGGTCATCATACATGTTTTCTTCGCCCTTTCTCACCAATATTCCGAATTCGCCCAACCTATTAACGACGTTACCCATCGAAATATGGATCCAAGTACAACTGGCATAGAGCAGTGTCGAGTAATAATTTGTTGGTCCCCCATTTGTATATCCCAGCATCATCAGACTCGAAACTTTTTCTTGGACATACTCATCTTGTGCTACAAATTGGAAAATTATCTTGCAAATAAAATAATTTCGAAATCATGTAAATGCAAAATCGAGGATCTTACAGAAAATTCCATAGTCTCTGACCATCCAGCGTCCTGCACTGAGTTCTAAACTTGTCAAATGAGCTTCTTTAGTTGAAGTTAAAATCTCGCCGTCCGAATCCTTAAGTGAAGTGGACCAAATCTTGGTTTCATTGTTACTTCCGGCACTAATCTCAATACTTCCACATTGGTTCGGAATGGGCAGGGTATTTGAACTGTAGGGTGACTTGAAACGAACTAATGACCATTGTCCTTCAAGCTGAATCATAATACAACTATACTCATATGCATTTTAAAATTCTAATTGCAGGAATAAATTACCAATTCAGGCTTCCATAAGTTAAAAACGGGAGTATCAGCACAAAACGCTCTATAATAATACGCTTGTTCGTGAGCGGAGTCCGCAATGGAAAAGTGAGGAGTGAAATGAACCAGAGCTACTGCAAGCAGTACTGCAGTTATAAATTTACCTTGCATTTTCAAATTGAATTCAATTATATGTGGAATAACAAAGGAAGGAAGTAGTGCAAGAAATATAAACGATTGAACAGACTCAGTGCTTTACTATCAATTTTAAGCAGTATTAATTTTGCAAAACAGTGGAAAGTCACCGACAAAATACTTTTGAGCTTAAAAATGTCATTGATAAAATAGATTTTGGATTTAATGAACGGTTATCTTATTTTTTGTTATCTGGTTACAATGTATACGTTATAATTTATAACGCTTTTTATTACTTTTTAGCATTAAGACTAAGAGATAGCTAATCCAAGTATTAGTTCAGTCCAAAATCGAAATCAATTTTTGGTACTCATGATTGCTAATAATGCTCTGTCGTCCCACACGATAAAATGTTCAATTAGGCTAAGTTAGTTGAAATACCTATTTTTATTCATTCTATATTTATTCAAAATATTAGCTTTGCAGTTTCAAGGTTTCTCAGAATTTTATCCTTTTCGATTATCTACGAGTAATAAAATAGTTAAAATAATTTGTTTGCTGGAATAATTCTGTTTAAAGTTCCATTAAAATTATTAACATAGTCCGTAAAATTCCATGTAAGAAAATTAAATAAAATTATGTCACAAAAGTTATTATTGGAACTTAAACTGCGGGACATATAGAGAAATTCATACGTAATTCAAGGAAAACATTATACACGAGTGATTACTTTTTGCATTTCGACTATTAGTTGAAAACTACCGAATTTTGCAATGTCATTAAAATTTTACAAATGTCATCCAAATTATGACAACTGACTTGAGTATTGGCTAAAATAATATCAGGAGCTGGTTTTAGAATAATTTTCTTAAATTCTTTCTCACTTAACGAACTGGCCGAATTTTCCAACTCAACATTCTGAAGTTACGTAGTGAAATTTCAGTACAAGTGAAAACGTCAGCCAAGTAAAGTCCAGCATGAATTTTCAAAAAGTAGACAAAATATATACTTCGTACATTAAATTTGGAAATGCCCAAGGTGCTTTCCCTTACGCTTATAACAAAAATGGGACAACAAAACTAATAGAAAATCCAAGGAGATTAGATTTCTTAAAATGGGCATTTGGTATTTCATTTACAATTTGTATGTCTGGGATACTTGGATTTATTGTTATCAATAAAGTATCCAAAGGGAAGTTCAGCCTACAGAATCCAGAAGATTCACTTTTATGGTATTTCTTTAGTGTTTCAATGTTTACATTAACTTGTCAAATCAATAATATTTTACATTGGAGAGAAGTAATGGGTTTTCTAAATCAATCAACTTTATTTTGCAAGGAGTATTTAGGTAAGCGGAGGAGAAAGATATCTAATGAAATGTTTGAAAGCAAAACTTTCACTATTTTTGACCGTAAAACGATTTTTACAGAAAATTGCTCATCCCCTGAATTCCAAAAAACCTCAAAATCTCGTAAGGAATTGGGAACAAAATTTATGTTTTATTTTATGAGAGTTACAGTTATAATGAGAACAATTGGATCATTTAAAAATTGTAAACTTAATGTTTTAGCATTGACTGGTTTAATTTGTGTAGATGAAAATAAAATAAAATACAAAAATGTATTTTTGAAGCTCATTACGAACCTTGTTCAATATTATTTTTTTGTTTTGCTTACAAGTAATGCTGGGCTATATTTTACAGCAATGTTTCATATGGGATATAAATTGGTGATCAAAGACCGTTTGTAAGTACATGGATCTTTTCTTGTAACAAAAGTTAATCTATTGTAATGTGAATAAAGCTTGATTTTCTTGTTTTTAGAAATCAACTATTAGAACCTGGTACAATCTATTCAACATCAAATCCAATGAATCTCAAGCTATATAAATCAATTACTTTGCTCAATCGAATAGGCTCAAATGGTTTTAAATTCATTTTAAGTATTTCTTTACTAATTGCCACAACAAACATAACATTTGCACTTTTTACAACTATAAAACATTCCGGGCATTCAGCAGAACCATCGAAATTAATTCCGCAAATAGTCACTGTACTATTACTCAGTTCATATTTAATTATGATCAAGTCTGGTATGGCTGAATTGGAAATGTTATTTAAGGATGCACTAAGAAAAGAAAAAGTTGTTTGTGCTTTATCATTATCACCAAGATTTAAAGGCCTTGAACAACTCTGCTATTTTAAAGAATTACGAAGTTTTGGAGACTTGAAGATAAGAGTTGGAGAGTTTGGATTTTACCAACGACATACATTGCTAACAATTGTCATGATTATTTTAAGTTACACCGTCAACCTCCTCATATCCTTCTAACGGCCTACTTCAAAAATTACCCCAAACGGGCTTCTCAGGGGTTTCCAAATTCTCCACTTTAATTAGCCACTCTTAATCACCATGGTACCCAACACGTCCAACCCAATCATCATCCACCTCCAATGCTGTTGCATGTAGCAAATTATACAATTATTTCCTTGGAAACGATGTAAATAAATATTTATGCAACCGCTTAAATTTTTCAAGGTCAAATTTCCAACCGGACACTTACAATTTAATTGTCATTTCTTCTCTAACATCCGCCGTGGAAAGATCTAAAGAAACTGTAGACCAAAATAATTGTGCATTTTGAATATTTTTCTGGTTTCTTAATTTTAATTTTATAATTTAAAAAAAAATACGTTAGGATAGTTTAATTTATTAGTATTGTTACTATATTGGCTTTGGTTTGAAATTACTACTATTTTAATAGTGATTTTAAAGCTTGATACAGCAAAATGGACCCGGATCGTCCTGATCCTCCTGCTGAAAGCGAGAGCTACTTGAACAAAGAACTTGAAGAATTTCCTCCATTGAATGCTGGTGAGCCTACTTATCAAACTAATCTTGAAGGGGAAAAAGATGAAGTTGCTTCTCCGTCTGGGTTCGGTGACATGAATGTTGAAAAAGCTTCTGAAGTGCCTCCGAACTGTGCTAATGCTGATACTAATAATCTCATCAATGAAAAAATCAACCGAAGTGGAACTCAAGCTACAAATCATGAAGACGGTGGTCCCGGGTTCAATATGTCCAACCAACCAACAAGTTCGGATAGTGTCCATAGCCTTGGAGGATATAGTGAACCTCCTCCCATTTATGCACATCCTGGACGCTTTGGACTTCCAATTCCATTTTTAGGACCTCATATTACACAAACTGGAAGTAATCAACCACTTTACCAAGGACATCCTCTTACTCGTGTCGTAGAGTTTCGAACTGATATTGCTTTGGGTACAATTTTCAAGCCAACTTATCCATTAAATTGCCCACCACCATTCGATCAAGATGTATTTCAACCCATGGATAAAGTTGTTATTACCACGGCTGAATCAGTTATTCATTACATTAATCATCCGTACACAGTATGTCTCAATGGAAACTGGATTACTGGAATTGGACACTTTCCTTTGGCTCAGCATCTTTGCATTTGTATGGATGATGGAATTCGACGATATGAATCGGTTATTCGGTATGTAATTGTCCAAGTATATTTATATAAACCCTTATATTTTTTTGTATCTTTTCAATTCAGTGTTGATCTTCCATGCCCTGAAACAGAACGGAAACGTGAAGTTACTGGAGTCCCAATTCCTAATCCTAATTTTCAACAAGTTCATAATGAAATTCGTCCAAGTCGTGTATCTCATAAGCCAACTTTCAAAAGGGCTATTAATAAGAGCTTAATGAGTATCATTGCTCCATTTGCATCGGAGCAGCCTTACGAGATCGTTGTAAGTGAATACAATTCAATACTGTTATATGAATTTTGAAAACCTTAAATTTTTAATTTGTTCCATTTTGCAGATTGCTCGTCCAAATGGGAAATATGTACAAATGGATCGACTTATTGATAACTTTGTCACACAAGAAGAGCCATATCAAACATTCTTTTATCCCATCATTCATTATGCTCTTGAAAATATTGATTTGAAACTCCAAGGTGCACAATATGGATTTAATGGTAATTTTTACCGTCCTGTTCTTTCTGCTGCAACTTTAATCATTAGTGGCGGAGAGTATCAACTTTTGGATACAGTTGAGTTGAAAATGTGTGTTCCTGAGCGACGAATTTATTGTATGTCTTATGATTCAACAATGGCTCGTCGAGATAATATTAAGGATGTTGAACGCGTATCACTTGTTATCATGGATTCAGTCAGTTATGTGGATGCTGGGTAAGAATTTCTTATAAATTATTACATCGAAAAGTTAGTTAATTCCAAATTTCATATCCCATCAACAATCCTTTCCCTATTTCAGTCCTTACACCCCAAAACCTAACAAGGAACAATATTGGGGCCCTGACATGCCTATTTACAATCCCCGGATTCCCCTTTGTTTCCATCCAATGAAAAATCTGATTCACAATCCAGTTTTGAACGAGCAGTTCAATCCGTATGCAACTTACGCATTCCAAATCCCACCAATTCCTACGCATCCGACAGTTCCTTCCGCTATCCCATGCAATCATTTCCTTGGAACTCATGGTACTCCAGGTATTTATATACGGTAGTAAAAACATTTGTGTATATCTGGGATTTTTTCTTTTAATATTATATTTTAGCATACCCGGAAATGTCTGTTGTTCCATGCATTGTTCCAGCTCGAGAATTTTATCCGGGCCCATCTGCTTCACCTGCTAACTTCAATGAAATCTCTGCTCTGTTGGGCCATCCATCAGAGCACGGTGAGTTTTGAATTACTCATAGCCAAAACATATGCATATTTTGCTAATTCTAAAGTAGTTTGTTTCCTCGTTAGATGAAGAGAATCAAGTTCCAATGTCGTCTTCGTCTCGCTTAAATCCAGACGCCAAAGACTTTTATCCAAGGAACTCCGCTCCTCCTGCATCAAATAACTATGGCCCAGTTTCAATGAGTTCTCAGACGCCAGATCCAGGCTTCTTTCGGCAGCCATTTCCACCAGAAAATTACCCTGTTCCAATGGCTCCATCCTGTACACCTTTGAAAGGGCCAATTTACTTAAATCCTTATGAGGATACTTCTGAGGATGAACAAGAACGTAAGTTGTCATGCACTACAATTACGTCTATTTATGTGCTTCTAGAAAAACTTCTTACATACTTTTAGATCTAGCACAATTTGACGGTATGGGTTCATCAAGAACTTCGCCACGTAACAATGATTCTTCTACAACTCTTGTTGCCTGCTCAAGTACTTCAACTGAAACAGGGCAGAATAAGGACAATGCTCATGGATTTTCACCTCCAGGAAAAGCTATCGAAATCGTTCAAAGTACTCGCGTTCCAACCCCGCAAAAAGTTACTCCAACAATAGTTTTTCCAACTTTGGAAATTAGTATGTGCAAGTCATGGTCTGAGGAAATGGAAGCACACCACTCATTCCATGAGGCGGAAACTTATGCTCATGCTCCTTCTCCAGCAGTAGTTGCTCAGGCTTATGATTACAACCAATTGGATGATACTGGGCGTCCATTACGTCGTGCTCCATCACGAGGTAATTAACAGCAAAAACAAATGTTTGGTCATTTTATGAACGTTATGATTATACTCTTAGATTGGAACCCAAATGAACGAGCACATCGTGAGTGGAATACTGAAGGGCATCGTCCACGTGAATGGAGTTCCGGTACCAATGGCCCAGCACCACCGTCTCGAGAGTGGAATTCTAACGGTTCTCAACGTGAATGGACTTCTACTGGACCACCTGCACGTGAATGGACATCCAATGGGCCTTCTGGCCTTCCTCGTGACTGGGACACAAACAGACCACCTGCTCGTGAATGGAACAGCAATGGACCACCACCACGTGAATGGCCTACCAAAGGGCCACCTTCTCGTGAATGGGACACAAATGCACCACCTGCTCGTGAATGGCGTGGAAGAGGACGGTATCCTCGTGGTGGTGGTGGATATAGACATCGTTATGACTCTGGAGGATCTGAAAATGCTGGAAATTTCAATGCTGGTGAATCTGGTGGAAATCGTGAAAATACGGAGTCTTATGCGTATAGTGGAGAATCTGGACATGATCGTGAGCGTCAAGCTGATTCCAGTGGTTATTACGGTAGTAGTGGATTTAGTGATGGTCCACGTGGACGAGCAGGCTATTATGGTGGACGCGGTCGTGGAAGCCGTGGAGGTCGTGGACGCTTTTATAACCCGGAATATCGTAACCGTGAAGAGCCTCGTCCCCGGCAACTTATTCTTTGTTCTCCACGGAGTTCAGATATTGATTTGAACATCAATCGTAAGTTGCTTTGATTAAAAAATATGGCTGATAATAGTGATACTTAATAAATAGAATCAAATTATCGATTAATTCTCATAATATTTTTCAGGAAACCAGACATCAGCCCCGAGTTCTTCTCGCAAAGATAAAGGGGAAGCAGGACCTGCCCCGCGTAAAACTCCCCGTAAAAAATATAAAACCCCACGTAAGTTTCATTATTTACAAATCAATTTAGGACTCTTGGAATTAATCATCAAAAATTTATTATTTATCCCAGGAAAAGATGACGGTGAAAATCCAAATCAACGTCAAAATCAAAATCAACGTCAAAACCCAGCTCCAACCCCACGACATAAGAACCTTCCATCGTCATCTACAACCTACCGTGATGCATCAGCTTGATATTCTTAAAGGCCAGAAATATGAAAAAAATGCTACAATTATGAAATTTATCATAATAATAATAATAATTAATATGTAACTAAAGCTAGATTCTAAACCTACGAACTACTACGACTAAATGTGACTGCGGATCTACGCTACGGAGGTCCAACTATTCATAATCATAATAAAATGTTAGCAAATATTTTAAACATCGTTTTCGCTTTGATTTCCATATTACAATCCATTTACCAGGGAAATTCTACAATTGATTGTATTATAGCATAGGGTTACGATGTACATATAGCATGTCTAAGTACACATCAAGGCTAGAAATATAGAAGAGCTTGAAAATCGATGCATTGATCGAACG
>JAQGCY010001057.1:0-12354 GCA_034700645.1 Xenylla mediterranea
GTCCTTTACTTTTGGACCACAGTGTACATTTAATGTTTTCAAAGAAAATTATTTGGATTGGTACCACTGAATTGTATTGAACCAACTTTGAGGAAACAATGTCCCTCCAATAAGACCATCCAATCTTTTGATTATTTGATTTTTTTTATTTGTTGAAATTCGAATACTTTCGTAGTTTGATTTGATTTTTTAAGAAAGAAACTCAACATTAACTGTCCAAAATTTGACTGAGGTTACCAAAGTATAACAAAAAACTCAGATTAATATTTAATGGCCAATTACAAAAATGGAAGATCTCTGAAGTACCTAGCTTGACATAACTAGATGAGAGCAATGCCGGTTATCACTTATCCTGTTTATTGATAAATGATAAGTATTCGTAACAAGCTCCGTTAAAATCAAGTGAATAAAGTTTACCAAACGGGAGATGGTTGCATAAAGTTTAAAGTTTGCATAAAGGAGATGGATATTGGTTGCATAAAGTTTCATTCATTAAAAGTAAGAGAAGGCAATGAAATATATCTTGTTAGATATAATTCGCAAATTTACAATTATTATGTGTTGCCGTTTCTTTACAGTTTATGGCAATTCAGTTCCGTGAATGAAAATATGTACATTTATGGTTGGGGAAGATTTTCATATTATCGAATAAGTAATTGGCAATATGTCTTTCATTTTCATGATGGGTCGAAAAACTTATACGTAATAAAACACCTTTTTTGGGACAATTAGGCCACAGAATAATAACTTTCATTTTTCCCAATTCTTGGAAAGTTTGATAAATAATATCATTAATCCTACAACAATAGATATATTATGGAATCTCTGCACACTCTTTACCCACAGTTCATGATACACCTGTATGAATTTATATCCTTAGAAATTGATCATGTAAAATAAATATTATTTTTTAGAATGCTAGACAATGGCAAAAACATAAAGAAAGCAATTAACTTACAGTTATGCTGAGTTCAGAATTTTCTAATTTTTACCACACACGCACAAAACTTTAAATGAAATTCTTTTTATGGAATCCAAACTATTGGATCAATTGCATCCTTTAAGATTTGTTTCTATAACTGTATAACATTATTGCAAATTCTTCAACTTACCTTCTTACATAAAGTGAACATGTTCTTTGATGGCTAACTGGTTCAAGTTGAAATTCCTTTTGATGCCAGCGAACAGACGCCGACCTTGGAGGTTTGAGACTTGAGCTCATCTTCATAAAAATCCTATTTTTACCTGCATGATTTTTTTTACTTCAAAACTCGAGAAAAGTTGTAATTTACTAAGACGTTTAATTTAAAAGTTTTGGATAGAAAACTTTCACTAGGGTGAAATAGTCTGTTGCAACAGCAAGCATTAATTTTTCTCTTTTACTTGTATAAGTTGTGGATTTGGTTCAATCAGGACTTTTGAACAACAAGTTGAATGATTAATAATAACATGTTTATAACACAGTAATAACTTTACATGGTTTCCGATCAAAAGTGAAGTTAATCCTTTCTTTGCCCTTACCTTAGATGAATTGAATAGAAATTGTGGGTCTATTGCGAAAATCCTAAAGCATTTGAGTGAAAGGAGTTTGATATTGTAGTCGAGATTTCCATCTAGAACTTTAACCATTGCAAACCTTGCGCAAGTTTTCCGGTATCTTCTTTTAACAATTTCCGGCATAATCGCTTATCCAATCGGAAATAAACTGGATTTTAAACCTTTCTATATGTTTTAATTTGCCGTTCATTTACATTTTAATAAAAGTTGAACTGAATAATTTATATACACATATAACTTAGACTTATTAAATTTCCGTTTCGATAAACTTCAAAACTAAACAAAAGGGAGGAAAGGAGAGTCAAAATATATTTGCTTTTCGTTTTACCTATTGCCTTTGATATTTTATATGCTGGAATTCTCTGTTGCAAATTCTGCAAATCATAATCATTGATGAAGATTGTTTCTGATGTTTTCATATTATACACGCTTTCGAAAGTCTCCTTTACATTCAAAGTTTTCCAGGCTTAAGATCCAATTAATTTCTAATATGTTTTCAGAACTTCTTATTAAAAAGAAAACTCAAAATTAAAAAGTTTTCATAAATCTATTACTAATTGCATTTAATACATATATTTTGGCTTAATTATTGGCATGGTTGAATTTTTGTTCTTACAAAACGGTTCTCGTGGTTGAAATCTAGGTTTAAAAAAATGTATAATGAAGTTTTCCAAGGAAAAAACTTCGTCCTGAGTTATTGTATCCATAATCTAATAATATAGTTTGAGAGTTTTCGGAGAAAACCGTTTCAAGAGTTTAAAATATTGTATTAGCAGTTTCTTTATATGCAATAAGCATAGCGGAAACATAAAGATGTAACAAATTTTTGACAATTGTTCGACAATAAATTGTTTGGAAAACTTTTACACAGACTTTACTAGCTCAGCTTAGTTTACTGAAAGTTCTTTTAAAACCTTAACTTACTCTTACAATGACAACTTAAATTAAAATTGTACTTCATACATGAGTATGCGAATTAAAAAGTTTAGTTTGGGTTGGAAAACAAAATGTCAAAAAGTATAATTATGACATCGTTTTCGGTCTTCAGCATTTTGCCACTAACTTGAAATGGTCAAACTTCAATGAATAAATGATGTCTTATGACGTACAAAGACAAACGAAAGGTGAAGCTAGCTAAAATATTTTGTCCCATCCTCACTCATAAAATAACAAAAATCATTTTACCGGGTAATTGGCTTTTAAAGCTATCATAAATGAATTTGTGCATTTGAAATTGAAGCATCCGAGGATATATAAAAAAATATTTTATTTGAGAACATGAATCCACCAAAATCAGATTTTGACAATGTGAGTGTGACACAAAAAAACTTTCTTTCACAATCAATCTTCATAAACTAACTTAACTTGAGTTCTTTCTTTGTTGTGTAGCTTTTTTTTCAAATCGCTTTCCAAATACTTTCTTCATCCAACCAAGGTAGTTTTAGAATTTTATCAAATTGCGTTGTCATCATTCTATTATCTATTGTATCGGGTCATTCGTATTTTATGGTTGTTTCTTTTCAATTTCATCTTCTCCTTCGAACTAGAAATTGATGAGATTAGAGCCCAAAGGAAGACTTGTCTAAGAGACAATTAAATTCCAAGTGCCAATGAGTTCAGTTCAAGGGCCTTTACAAATTCCAAGACATTCGCATAAATACATAGATATGGAGATATCACAAAGGACTAGGACTAGGCCTAGGATTTTCTTTTGTAGGCTTTTATTAGTTTCAGGTTTCCAAAACTTCGTAAAAGTTTTATTTAGGTCTTCCTTATTTCTACGTATACTCGTACTTCACAAATATTTGATTTAGATTTAAAACGTAACATGATAAGATACACAGAATGAATAAAGTTTTAAAAGTAATAATGCAATAAACCATTGGAAGATAATTTTTTATTCAAAAAGTAGTTGCCCATATCTTACAAGAAAATGACAGCTCTTTTTTAATAGCATGAACAAAGTATATCTCAAATGCATCAGTCCATGATCCATGTAGAAAAATCGTTTTTCCTATTTTATTTTACTTTTTACATCCACTCATTTCGATTTCAAGAATCAATAAAATAATATTTGTACTTAAAATAAATAGTCTATAGAAGAAATCTTTTCATCATCCATCCAGAACATAGTCTAACTTATTGTACATTGTTTTTGAAACTGAAGTTTCTTTGAAGCAGATGTTGAAGCTGATTTTGTAAATTTTGAATCAATAAGAAGTCTTGGATCACAAGGGCAACGGCTTGTCGTCCTCGATGGAGGAGAAAGATGCAAGTCATCCTCTTCACCCGATAAACTCATGTTGTCAATACTTAGATTGTCTGTAAGTGCGCTTCGATTTTTAGGAGCCGGAAAAAAAGAAAGTTCTTCTTCACTGAAAATAATAAAATAAGCTCTTTTAAAATGAAGACCAGGCATATCGGCGAACCTATAAAGAAATACAATTCAAAGTCAATATGTCAGTCATGTATATATTTTTAACAAGCTAAGAAAAAAAAGTACAGATATACTTTGTAGAAAATGATTGATTTATGTAACCTAAAACGAGACAATTTATATCAAAAATGAAGTTGAGGTCTACTTTAACAAAAGGAATCAAATGAATTATTTCTTGTTCTGAGCTATTGTGAATAGAACATGCTTATTTGACACTGTTTGGATACTCCATGCGTGACATAATTGAATGTGAACAAATATAGCTTCGCTTATGAGATGACGTATCTTTATCCATAGGCTAATCAAAAATGAATGCATATTATTTTGACATTAATTTTCCCAGGCTTACTGTGTCAACCTTTTAGAACAAATCCTAGGGCTTAGTATTTTCTATATGCATACAGAGAATTTCTTTTGGAATTTTTCATCTCTCATGACGCCTAAAGTGCTAACTTTCTCTATCTATTTCTAAATACTGTACTTGAACTAAGTAAGCCAATAAAAAGTTAGTTCAAGTTTCATTAAAACTATCGTCAAAAGCAAGACTCTGTTGTACACTAAGTTCTTTGATGCTCACTCAATGTTCTCTTATATTTACTTTGTTAAATAAATAAAATTATTCTTTAGAGAAAGTTTTCCTACGGATCCATTTTACTTTCTTTTTAGTTTATGAACCCATTGACTTTATTGAATTAAGAGTTATAATAATATCTAAGACTCTCAACCTGCAGGTTAGGAATTTTTGAAGCTTGCTCCCAACAATTAACCCTTGTATTTGCTTTAGGTAGTGTATAGAATTCTACTTGTTTGCGTTTCATTACAAAACAAATTGCAGGTATGAATACGATATTACAAATGAAAAAAATTCTTTTACCTTTCATCCGAATCCCACTGAACCAAGGGCTTAAACTCTTGTGGTTTTGATGAAGTCGACCCTGTTGTTGTAGCGTTGTTAGATTTCTGTGGAATAGCCAGTCTTTGTGGTGGAAGAAGTGATGGAACTTTTTTAATGTCAAATGCAGATGAATATGTATTTGAAGTTATAGAGCTAAAATTTTGTGCTGCTACTAGTTCTGTGGTTCTTGGGATTGTGGTTATTTCATGTGTCCCTAAAACTATATGGTCATGCATAGTGCTAGAATTTTCTGGTGGTGATTCCAGTTCTAACTGACTCATTTCTGCTTCCGAATTACTAAGCTTGATAGATTCAAAATTTTCACTATTTAATATACTTTCTGGTAACTTATTATTGAGGTATTCCATTTGATTCCAAGAAGATGCACAAACTTGAAAATTCGACCCTATGTTTTGATCTAACGAATGTTGATTGCTGTGGCTGTCTCCAATAACATCAAATAGTTGAATTTCTTGGTCTTTTGGCAGATTAGAATTTTTGAAGTTGTTTTTAGACAAATTTTCACTTGAACTTGGTTCCCTAAGAAGATGACTGATAACGTCGGTATGATTTGACACATGGGCTATCTTAGTATCAAATCTACATCTGTCTGGACTAAATGAAATGATCGGTTCTTTTGTCTAAAGGCAATGGAAAATTAAAACAAACATCATCAACTATATACTTTTACTATAATATTATTTTGAGTGTTATTTCAGGTACTTACTTCCGGTTCCGAGTTGATATAATTTTGTTGGGTATGTTCAACAATTGAACTGTTAAAGCTCATGACAAATTGAGATTCGTGAACAAAACAATTAATCAAATAATTACTTGAATTTATACTACATATATAATCATTGTGTAATTAAAAAATATTTTTCAATGAGTAAAATAAACTAAACAACGTAGAACTGGCTCATAATTTTAACAGATGGAAGAATATTATATTTTGCTTTCACATGTACAACGTATATCATTACTTTCACTTCTCGGTGAAAGTCGGAACTTTATGACTACATGGTACCGTTTTGTTGAGTTGCCAGGGTTATCAATAGCGCAAGTTTCACCTTCTCTATTGTTTGTTGAATCGTTATCCAAAACTTAAAATATATTTTGAAAGCGTTATATTTATGCATATCAGTATTTCAACTACGGTCAATCGGTATCAAACCAAGCATTATCTTTCGAAATCCACATTTGCATTCATGATTCAACAAAATGGCAAGTAATCATAAAAAATCTCGTGCTGTATCAGGAATTAAAGATGGAGGAGCGATTAAAAAAGCATTTAATAAGATTAGAAGAAAGCATGAAGATGATGATCAATATTATGATTCCCGAAATCGTGGATTAACTCGGCCTTCTAATCAAGAGAAACTAAACGAACAGGTTTTTAATTATAAGATTTCCTATAAAATCCCTTTAATTATGGTAGAGGTAGGAAAATACAAAATACTTTTTTCATCTTTTCTAGCAATTAAAGGAGGAATTTATCCGAACTTTGACCACACTAGATCCAACTAAATCAAAAAATGAAGCTGTTTGGGACTTCAATGAAGGGTACGAATTGTATTTCCTTATAAGTTAATCCGTATTTTGAATGGCAATCGATTTTTTTTATTTAGGACATTTGTACCACATGCTGACAACGAGCATTTTGTCACACTTTTTTCAAAACCTTCTGAATTATTCGATCGAGATAGTCAAGAGATTAAAGATATAGCTGGTATATTTTTTTATATTGTTAACAACAGTATTTTGATGCTAAAAAATGTTTGAAAAATCTACATAAAAACATGGTTTTCTGTACTTGTATATGCAGTTGAACTAATTGACGAGATTTCTGACAACGAAGAAGATGAAGAAAAGTTAGAAAGAGATGCGAAAGCAAAAGCAACATCTCCAGTCCATGAAATGGCAAAAATTGAGGACAAAAAGGATAAACAGAAAGATGACGGAGCTCCTGCTGGAGAAGTTGAAGAAGGAGAGGAAAAAGGTAAGTCTACTATTCATTCGATCATCCATATTATTTACCTGACAGATTCAGAGCATAACATGACATACTTTACATGTTAAACTTGGTACGCAGTTTAGGGTAAACATTTCTTGACATGACGCTTAACAATTTGATTTTTCAGAAGAAGCACAGTCATCAACAGTAGGGCTTTCCAAAGGAAAATTATTGAACCAATTCAACTATTGTCAACGTGGTTCACAAACTTACAACAACCTTATGAGAGTATGATTGAAACTAATTTGCAAATTTTTGTTGATTTTAAACACCCGTTCTGTCTTTAATTAGGACCATTTTGTACAAACAGAAGCTCCAGTTCGTAGTCAATATAGAAATACTTGTAATCAGTACATGATTTATGATACTTATGAAGAAGATAAACAGAATCGTCCGGAGATTGCAGGGACAAAAAACAAAGAAGGCAGTGGTGAGCATGATGAACATGGAGGAGAACACGAGGAACATGGACCTGGAGAACATGATAAAGAAACAAAGGTAGAAGATACAGCAAAGTCGACAAGAAAAACGGATAAAGATAAAGATCAGTGAGTTATGATGTTACTAGCATAACTTTATGGAAAGTAGCACGTTTCTCCGTTTATTTAGAAAACTAGTTGAGAAAGAAAAAGTCAAGATGAGAAAACAAACAGTAATTGAAGGCCAGGCAGCAATAGATTTAAGTCTCCTTCGAGCAGTTGATGGATTGAGATTCATGGAAAGATTGATTGCAACTAATGTATACGATGATGTTATTGAAGGCAAGGTTCTTTAAATTTTTAGGTCGTTTTTTTTATAGAGGCAACAGATTATTTTAGGTCAAACCGTCATCTGGTTCAATTTGAAAGTAAGCCTTTATATTATTTTCTTATTACAGATTTTCGTTATTTTGAAGACGCAGCAGATGAATATAGAGACAGTGGTGAAGGAACGCTTCTTCCTTTATGGAGGTTTGCTTATGACAAAGTGAAAAGGATGCATGTAACGTCTATTAGCTGGTCTGTTTCACAACCCGATATGTTTGCAGTTACCTTTGGCTCATGTAATAGAATCACCTTCTAGAACTATTCCTTTAATTAAATTCACATTTTCGATTTTCTTTATAGTCAACTTTGTTAATCCCCTTCAAAATGGAATGGTTGTCATTTACACACTTAGAAATCCATGTTTTCCTGAATTTGCATGGAATGCTTCTAAAGGAGCCATGTGTTGCCATATTCATCCACTGTAACTATTAATGTCTTCACTTTAACAATTGTAAAGGGCAACTTTATAGTAAGGTTACTCACAAATTTTGCTTTGATCTTTCAGGAGAAATTGTTTAGTAGCAGTTGGATTGTATGATGGAAATGTTGCTATCCTTAATCTTGAGAAAAATGAAGAAAATGAATCAAGGACGCAAGTATTAAAAAATATCCCAACACTCATGAAGCATCATGCTCCTGTTTGGAGTGTAAAATGGGGTCCTGATGATATAGATGGAAATCCTACATTTTATTCTGCTGGAATTGATGGAAAAATTATTTTATGGGTTGTTGGAGTACCGGATATTCAAGGTATTGGAGGCTTGGAAGGTTCAGAAATTGCTACGTTGTTCCTTCCTCTAGAACCTGTCTCAGGACCTGATGGTACTTCTTATAAACTTTTTGGTAAAGAGAACAACACAATATACACTTCTAATAAAATTCAAGTTGATGAGATTTTTCGTAAAGTAAAAGTGGTTTTTTTCTATTGTTTCCAGGCTGTGCAAGGGTTTTATCCTTTCATCCGAAAGAAAAGAACTTGTTTCTTGTTGGAACAGCCGAAGGAAAAATATTCCAATGTTCTGCTCTCTATGCATCACGCTTTCAGCAGGTACTATGTTATAATAGTTAAGCTAGCCTTACTAAAACTCCATTAACTCAATCAAATTTAGATTCAATCAAGAAGTTATCTTTTATGGTATAAGACAAGAGCATACTTCATCCCATAGCTTGATTCTATAAACTTTGCAGAGAAACAAAGTTCAGTTTGCGTTTGCAAAGTTTTATTTTCTTCCTAGTTTTTCATACTTTCACTGCATATTATTAATACACGTGTATGAGGAATTGCGAAGCTATGATGAAAGTTAACAAATTCACAGTGAATTGATGACAGATAATATTTCAAACCCTTACTTTTACACATACATACTTCATCTGCTACTCAAAAAGTAATTAATCTTAACTTATCTTCACTTACATGAACAAATTAATATTTTGTTGTTTTTAATCACAAAGACAAAAGACAAGTTCTCATGAATATTCATCAGACTTGATACATTGCATAAATCATAAAATCTCATTTACCATTCGTATGTAGGTACTTTTAGTCTGATTTGCAAAATGGTTAATATAATGCCATAATTGCATTTATTTACATAAACACAATGTCAAACTGAAATGAGTGAAAGCTTTACATAATGTATATAGAATATATTTATTCATCAACCCAACGCGTTCGAGCATATTCAAATTCCTAGAAAAGTTCTAGTCAATAGGAATTTAACTTAAATGAATAATTCTGAATAATAAATAATAGCATTATATTATTCTTTCACCCAGAACCAGAACGTATTCCCCGAAATTCAAGATGACATGTCCTAATTCATTTGTTTGCACAAAAAGGCTTGGCTTGGCTTTCACTATCAATATCAATTTTCAATATCCAAATTCCTAATTAGTTAGTGCTGTAATATTATAGAAGATGAATGGTAGTATGTTTTTTTGGGGTACGTAAATTAATCAGTATGAATGAAAAAGCTCAGCTCAATTGAATAGAGTTATAAGGGCGTGGGAGTGAAAGCAAAACAATGGGAATCCGGATGCTTGAGGCAATTCAATCAATTTCTACCCACATACTAACACAAGAATTTATGAAAAATAAAAATGATTATAAATGGGCTTATCCTCAATGAGTCTGTTTTTTACATTTTTTGTCTAGATTTATAATGCCCATTTTTTACCAGTATCAGCCTTACAATGGAATCGTTATCATGACCAAGTTTTTATATCAGCCTCAGAAGACTGGACAATCAAAATATGGGATCAAAGAGAGGCGTATGTTAAGACCCTTAATCATGAAAATCTATGAATATTCTATTTCCCTAAATATGCATTTTTTACCCCTAATTCAGTTATCCAGTCTATGTATTTGAAATAGGAATAGCTGTTTTAGATGTTTGTTGGGCTCCATATTCATCTACTGTATTTGCTTGTTGTACAGATGAAGGTAAAGTAAGTAAAAAAGTTTATTGTACTATTGTGGCCATTCATTCTAAACTAAATGTCCTTTCTTCCTCTTGTTGTTTATCATCCAATTTAGATTCTGGTTTACGATATAAATGTCAATAAAGAAAAACCAATATGTTGCCAACAAGTCGTGACAAAAAAGAAAGTCCATCCACATCGGATTCAATTTAATCCAAACTATCCTATTGTAGTTGTAGGTGACGATAGGTAAGGGAGTAATACGAAGAATGGAAAATGTAAAATTAGTGAACAATGAAATATAATGTGTTGATTTAACTGGTTCTTCATTTTACAATTTAGAGGACACTTGATTGCACTTAAGTTGTCACCTAACCTACGAATCCTACCAAAAGATACGAGAAATATTTTACTTGAAGGAGAACCAAGAATTAATTTTGAAATCAATAAAATGTCAAAATTACTTTCACTCGTACGTGATCCAGATACTGTGACTAATCCAGCAACAATCCCTGGACCTAAACACCATGTTCATAAAATTATGAATGGAGAAACGAACTAACCCTATCCAAACATACTTACTTTTCAATCAAAATTGTTCAATATAAAACCTAAACAAATTGTATGCATTGGTAATAAAAACACAAGAGATTTTGTATGGTTTAAAAAGTATTAAAATTTTAGTAGGTTATTTTTGTTTTTCACTTTGAATCCTCAGCACACTTAAATAGACATACTCATTGCCTCCAGGTAACAAATTTCTAATGAATGGCACTTGTGCTTAATTAAACTTAATGCTATAATTATGTAGAAACTTGGTAATAATTAGTACATAGTTACTTACTTATAAGCCTAATGGAATTAAATTTTGGTGAATCGGTAATAATACTTTAGTGAGTGAGTGTTTTGAAGATGAAGTTCATTGGATTTAGTTGTTTTAGTTTGTAAATTGCAGCAAAGCAGAATGAATTGGAACTGTTTTCACTTTTCAGCGGCTGAAGCTTGGCCTTGTGCAAGTAAAGTGGTAGCATCCTTGTATTCTTTGGTCTTTGAAATTGGACTGGATTGTTCAGTATCAAGCACTTCCTTCAACTCAACACAAGCAGCCTAGAAGAAAATAAATAAAAAACAAAGCAATGAAGATTGAAGCGAAGAGTTAAATATAATTTGAAAGTTGAAACTACCAAAAGTCGCTTTTGAACATTTGGAATCATCATTTTAGATTCATTGAGACAATTTGTTTGCTGTCGCATGAATGACTCATCTTTTCCCTCAGCAAAATATTCTTCAATTTTCTTTTCTTGATCAACAATTTCTTTTTGATACATTGCTTTATCTTTGATAAGTCGTTGAACAACCCCAGTTCTAATTTTCAACTTCTTCAAGGCAGCTGGGTCAACTTTTGGCTCAGCCTCTTCATCTGGCTTGGGAGCAGTAGCATTATCGTTGGTTTCTGGAACTTGAGCAGGAGAAGGAGCTGCCTCTGGTCCTTCTTGATCAACAATAACAATTCCTGAATCTTGATCAGTCATAATGAAATCTAAAAGGAAATATACAATTGTTTTGTTAAACAATCCTTAATCGTAATCAATAATGGAACATTCTGTGTGGAAGGTGCTTACCCTTGAGTTTAATAAGTTTTTAATTATAGTTAGTTCGTAAGACAGTACTTCTAACACCGTGTAAATTGTGGGTGGAGTGAATACGGACAAACTAGAACGTTGGGCAGTGGATGCTGGAAGATACACACAAACACCATACAATAAATTGAAATATCGAAAGGTCAAAGAATTCGGCACGAGAAGGAACAAGGTTAGCAGTAAATTAATTTGACTTTCATTACCCAACTGTGATTACGATTACATACAAATAAGATAACTTACCGGTAGTTAGTAGACAAGGGAACGATAAGGAATTTCCAACTCAGGCACTGGACGGATCTTGGAGACTTGGACAGGACAACTAGAGTCTGAAAGGAATGACAATTGACAATTAATGGCAAAATTGAATTTCTTATAGTTATAAGTCAAAGTCAAATTCAAGTGCAGAGTATTAAAAGTGAAAATCGGCGCTCTTTTAAGGTGTGTTGTATTGGACGGACTTTGGGGCATTTATAAAATGCGGAATTCGGAATTCCGCACATAGTGTGCGGACCATGTGCGGAATCTCATAAAAGTGTGCGGACCATGTGCAGACTATGTGCGGAATCGCATAAAAGTGTGCG
>JAQGCY010001058.1:0-12339 GCA_034700645.1 Xenylla mediterranea
GCTGAGTGTTGGTGGATGAAAGTTGGATTTTCTCCTATTTGTTGGTGGCGTAACGTGGGAATTTCTCCTACTTGTTGGTGGCGCAGCGTCGGGATTTCTACTGTTTGTTGGTGGCGTAACGTAGGGATTTCTAATGTTTGTTGGTGACGGAAAGTGGGAGCTTCTACTGTATGCTGATGGTCGGGGTTGGGACTTTCTTCAGAGGGTTCACCGAATTGGTGAAAAATGGTTGGATGATTGGTTCTTTGGAAATAATAATAGTTTTGTGGATTTCCTAAAGTTGATGATATGCCGACTAAAACCCATAAAATCTGAAAAATGTTATATTGGGGTTGACTATGGAATTTAGATAATTTTGATAGGAGGATTCTAAGAAAGTTTTCGGAAAAAGTTTCTCCTTACCTTAATGAGTTCCATGGTTGTGAAGGGTGAAATCGCGGAGAGTTGAGGTTGTCCACATGCACTTGCACGCACAATTTCTTGTTTGTTTTTACTCTCAATTCAAAGATATATTCCACTTTCACTGTCACTCTGTTATATTAGATAAAGGTTTTCCACTCACAAAAAACTGTTATTGGGCCGAACGGACTTGGCGGATGGTAATTAATAATCTATTGCAATTGATCCTAAGTGCTTTGGTGGTAAGGAATAATGATGGTTGAGAAGAGACATTATTGAAATGGTCTCCTTAAAGGATTGGCGATGAATAATGGAGGCAGTTGATATGGTAGTATGCATTTAGTAAGAATTGAGTAGCAAGAATACTTCCTCCATTGATACTTATTTTGACATTGATCTCTTGGGTAGAACAGGTCCTCATTTCAAGCTAATGCTTCTCCAATGTAGTAATTAACTACATTTATACATGGACATAATCTTTGTAAATATGTAATATGCAATTGCCAATTGGTAATTTGGTAGGGTTTGAGTACTGAATTTTAATTCGAATATGAATAACATACTAGGTTGTAAATGGTCTCTCTTTCATCTTCATGATAAGTTAAAGGAAGATCAGGCACATCTCATGAGAGACTTGAGTTGAGTTCAGAAGAGTTATTGATGTTTACAATATTTGACTTGTTTTCGTTTGCTGAATTTTCTGTTTGATCCCAAACTCTTTCTTTTTTCTCATTTTTATCATTTTGGAAATCTGTGCTTTTGCATTTGGCTGAGGATCCTCATTGCAAATTAAAGAAAAGTCGAAGTTCATACTTGTGTCCGAACACATCATTTGTACAACCTCTGCTTAAGCATCGTTTGAATCTATCTATCTATTTGGTCCTCAAGGAAAACAAGTGTAATATGAAAATGAAATGCCTTATAACTCCTGACCCAGATCCACATAATAAAACTCACTTTTACGTTGAATTAAACAAACTGTCGTCTGACAAGAATTTGAGGTTACTATACATTAAAACAATTCAACCAATTACCACACCCAAATTATTGCACAGTAAAACAATAATTGTTCGTCCACATCTATTTGATTTTTTGCATTCGTTAATAAATTGCTCTATTGACTTGCCTGCACTCAGGTTGCATCCCTACGTGTTATTTCCCAATATTTGCTTATTGCTTGCATCTGAATTCTGAAATATTCAGCAAATAAACGAGTAGCTAGTTCTCCTTTATTTGATAAGGACGCACGTCATTCCAAATATAATGTCACAACCGATTTACTTAAGCGTTGCTCTAGTTGATTATGATTCCTTATTTAGACTCATTACATCTTATGTCAGTTTAGGAAGTCAAGCGAATCGAAATCATTTTGTCAGGCTATATTTTTATCCAACTAATTATACTTATGCAAGAACAAGACAATACTCAAAGTCAAAATCCTCAAAATGACAATATTATAGATTGATTTTGATTAATTCGGTCTTTTATATTTATTCCTATAAGTATCATCCAATTCTTACTTTCTACAGAATTCGTATTGAAAAAACTCATTAATACTTGACAACTTTAAGGGACTTGGCTACTTTCCATATCCATACTCTAAATACATAACATTAATACTAATGAAATTAATTTTAATAACAATAATAATAATAAGGCGAAATTGTAGCAATTGAAAACAAAACTTGTCATTAAATATGCATAAATGATTGATTGATTCTCTGTTGCAATAATTTATTAGCATTATTTTTAAAATTTATGTATTATTTAATTTATATGATATAATTTCTTTTGTTTCTTTAGTCTTCACAATGGAACAATTCAGCTTTGGGATTATCGAATGTGTACAATGATAGACAAGTTTGAGGAGCATGATGGTCCAGTCCGTGGGATTTGTTTTCATAATCAACAACCATTATTTGTTTCTGGAGGAGATGATTACAAAATAAAAGTATGTCCTAATTATCAAAGACACTATGAGCAAATTAAGGAAATGATTCAATTCGATCGAGAAATTATAAACGGTTAATGGTACTTCTTTCAGGTTTGGAATTATAAACAAAGACGATGTTTATTCACTTTGCTTGGACATTTGGATTACATTCGTACGACTGTATTTCATCATAAATATCCATGGATTTTGAGTGCATCCGATGATCAAACTATTCGAATTTGGAATTGGCAAAGTCGACAATGTATTTGTATTTTGACGGGACATAACCATTATGTGATGTGTGCCCAGTTTCATCCAACTGATGATTTAATTGTTTCTGCTTCACTCGATCAAACAGTTCGAGTATGGGATATTTCAGGTATTTCGGATAGACAAGGTAAGTGTTGGTAGTTGTTGGAAGGTCACGAGCTTGTTTGGTTTTGGGAGCTTCTTAATTTTGAAATGGGTTTTCTTCTTGTTTTTAACTTTTTTGGGATTTTAATAACATGTTATCCATTGTACTTCAGACGATTTCCTTGTCAAATAATATTTGAACATATTAATGCTTAAAAATGAAGGAACTGGGTTTGAGTTTGATACGTAGAGAGAAGAGTGAAAGTGTTTTACTTCTGATTGATTTCATGTTCAGCTCCCCTTAACTCACTATACAAATACTTCATGTTAAATCATAAACCATGTATTATAATCACAACCACATTGGCGTGTAATCCTTCCAGTACTATCAACACTTTTTTGTAATGAATCTTACTTATTTTTTCGTTTTCAACACAAATTATTATTTTGTGTTACTTATTAGTATTTGTACAAGCTTGCTTTCAGCAGTTTTGTTACAGAATAGATGAGCGTAAGTTTCTCTAATTTACTTTGTATATTTTATAATAAGGACTTCGAAAGAAGAACACTGCTCCTGGAGCTGCAAGCATGGATGAACATTTGCGACATACTGGAACAACAGATTTATTCGGACAATCAGATGCTGTGGTTCGACATGTATTGGAAGGACATGATCGTGGTGTTAACTGGGCATGTTTTCACCCAACTTTGCCATTAATTGTATCTGGTGCAGATGATCGTCTTGTTAAACTCTGGCGTATGAATGAGGCGAAGGTAAAATGCTTTTCTTTTTTGTATGATGTAAACACACTAATACCTACGTGTAATTTAAACTTGGGTTTTGTAGGCATGGGAAGTTGATACGTGTCGTGGACATTACAACAATGTATCTTGTGTACTTTTTCATCCACGTCAAGAATACATTTTGTCAAATTCTGAAGATAAAAGTATTCGAGTTTGGGATATGACAATGCGAACTTGCCTTCATACTTTTAGAAGAGAACATGATCGGTTTTGGGTTCTTAGTGCTCATCCTTCTCTCAATTTGTTCGCTGCTGGTCATGATTCTGGAATGATCATATTCAAGGTAAATATTCGTTAAAACAAATTATTAGCTACTATGACCAACGATTATAGGATTATCTATTCTGTTTAGCTGGAAAGAGAAAGGCCTGCTTATGCTATTCATGGAAATTTGATTTATTACGTCAAAGATCGTTATCTCCGCCGGCTTGACCTTACAACATCCAAGGATTCGGCTGTAATTCAACTTCGTGGAGGGAACCGATCTCCTGTCCACAGCATGTCATATAATCCAGCCGAAAATGCTGTACTCCTAACTACGAGAGCTACCAATGTGGATAATAGCAGTTATGAGTTGTACATGATTCCAACTGAGAGTGATTCTCAGAATCCCGAAGCCCCGGAATGTAAGAAATCTTCTGGGATGACATGTATTTGGGTTGCAAGAAACCGATTTGCTGTTTTGGATCGTAACCAGTCACTTGTTATTAAGAATTTAAAGAATGAGGTCAACAAGAAAATCCAAGCTCCCAACTGTGATGAAATCTTTTATGCTGGAACTGGTATGCTCTTGCTCCGAGAACCCGAATCCTTAACATTGTTTGACGTCCAGCAAAAACGAGTTTTGGCTGAAGTGAAGGCTTCTAAAGTCCGATACGTGGTTTGGGCAAATGAACTTAGCCATGTGGCATTTCTGGCAAAGAGGTCCATAACACTTTGCAATCGGAAATTACAAATCCTTTGCACTTTACAAGAAAGCACCCATGTTAAGTCAGGTGCTTGGGATGACTCCGGGGTGTTTATTTACACAACAAGTAATCACATCAAATATGCAATGCTCAATGGAGATAGTGGAATCATTCGAACTTTGGACGTGCCAATCTACATCACTAAGATCCGGAATCATCAAGTATTTTGTCTTGATCGTCAAGTTAAGCCATGTATTCTTAATATTGATCCTACAGAATACAGATTCAAGTTGGCTCTGATAAACCGAAAATACGATGAGGTGTTGCATATGGTTCGAAATGCCAAATTAGTTGGACAATCAATTATTGCTTATCTACAAAAGAAAGGATATCCTGAAGTGGCTCTACATTTTGTCAAGGATGAGAAAACTAGATTTGCCCTTGCACTTGAATGTGGAAACATTGAAATTGCTCTTGAGGCTGCTAAAACATTGGATGATAAAAACTGCTGGGAAAAATTGGGTCAAGTAGCTTTACTCCAAGGAAATCATCAAGTCGTTGAAATGTGCTATCAACGAACAAAGAACTTTGATAAGCTTAGCTTCTTATATTTGATCACTGGGAATTTGGATAAATCAAAGAAAATGATGAAGATTGCTGAAATAAGAAAGGATGTTTCTGCCCAGTATCAAAATGCATTGCTGCTTGGTGATGTTGGTGAAAGGATCAAGATTCTTAAATCCAATGGTCAAATCTCATTAGCTTATCTGACTGCAAAAACGTATGGCCTTACAGAAGAAGCCGAAAATCTTGCTGAATTATTAGATGAAGATCAAGTAAGAAAACTTCGTCCGAATCCTTCAGCTCAAACACTTTGTCCAAAGCCTCCTTTGGTACAAAGTGAAAGTAACTGGCCATTACTAACTGTTACAAAGGTTTGTGTAAATTAAATCAAATGTTTCTGGAAAAAATTTATCAACTTAATAAACTTGTTATGTTGTGTCTTTTAGAGTCTTTTCGAAGGTGCTGCTCTTGCTAAAAGCAAAGGTACTAGTGCTATTGCTAATCCAGTTTTAAGTGCTGATGATTTGGAAATTACTCCAACTGGAGCATGGGGAGATGATGACTTAGGTCTCAATGAGGACAATGTTGAAGTGAAAGAACCAGGAGAAGAAGCTGATGAAGGTAACAATTCATATCTCAACACAATTGCATAACAGCTTTGTATTTACGTTAAACAATGAAAATTACCTTCTGATCCTAGGAGAAGGTTGGGATGTTGATGAAGATTTGGAACTTCCGGCTGATGCAGAAGTTGTCTCACCTGCCGGAGTTGGAGATGGAAACTACTATGTCGTACCCACAAAGGGTGTATCAGTCCCTCAACAATGGACAAACAATTCCAAATTGCCTGTAGATCATATTCTTGCTGGACACTTTGAATCTGCTGCACGCTTACTGAATGAACAAATTGGAGTTATTAACCTCGAGCCCTTTAAGCAACTATTTGTATCAACATACTCCCGTTCCAGAGCTGCCTTTTATGCCCTTCCAAATATGCCGTCTTT
The DNA here is from genome assembly GCA_034700645.1 of Xenylla mediterranea. Taxonomy (NCBI): domain Eukaryota; kingdom Metazoa; phylum Arthropoda; class Collembola; order Poduromorpha; family Hypogastruridae; genus Xenylla; species Xenylla mediterranea. Next base: position 5,967 of record JAQGCY010001058.1, read on the forward strand.
ATACATCTATCCTCTTCGAAATTCCAAAGATGCAAAATCACAAGTACCAGCCATTGGGCTCAAGATAAATGACCTCATCCAACGTCTCCAGGTAATTACTCTATAATTGAAACCAATTAAAAACAATTGCAACATTTGTTTTTCTCTAAATTATTTAGAACTGCTACCAGCTGACAACAATGGGCAAATTTAATGATGCCCTGGAGAAATTTAAGTTGCTCTTATTGAACATTCCGTTGCTTGTTGTTGAGAGTAAACCAGAGATCGCTGAGGCTCAAGAGTTGATTTCTGTCTGCAGGGAATATATTTTGGGTAAACTAGAACATCCTGAATAACTTATATGCCCTCCGTTTTATATTCTCATCATTTGAATCCCATTTGTCTTTAGGCATTCAAATGGAGCTCTACCGTAAAGACTTGCTGAAAGATGCGACTGCAGATCAGAAGCGTAGTGCTGAGCTGGCTGCATACTTCACTCATTGTACCCTTCAGCCTGCTCATTTAATGTTGACATTACGAACGGCTATGAATCTAACTTTCAAAATGAAAAACTATAAAACTGCTGCTTCCTTTGCTCGACGATTGTTAGAACTAGGTATGTGTGTGTTGAGATACTATATAAAAAAACTCAAATTAATGTTTATGCATTTAATATAAATGATTTTCATTAGGACCTAAACCGGATATGGCACAACAAACCCGTAAGCTTCTTCAAGTTTGTGAAAAGAATCCAGTTGATGATCGTCCATTGATCTATGATGAACATAATCCATTTGCGATATGCGCCAAATCCTATTCACCAATTTACAGAGGAAAGCCTGATGCTAAATGTCCATTTTGTTTGGTTTCATATTTACCCCAATATGCTGGGGAGCTTTGTACTATTTGTGGAGTTTCGGAAGTTGGGAAAGATACAATGGGACTCAAGATCAGTTCACTTCAGTTCCGATAACCAAAAATATTGTTCTTATTTATTAGTTTTTAATTACTCAATGATACAAAAACAAAAAAAATTAAACCCATTGTTCTTCTATCTAAAGAAAAAAAAATTTAGTCTAATTTTCAATATATTGAAATTGATTGTTTCCTACTTTATTTCTCCAAAGTCTATTTAATAAAAACCAAAAACAAATAAATACAACAAGAATGCTCATACAACAAATTACATAAAGGACAGGAGGAGTGAATGAGGATGATTCTGATTTAAATTTATTTTGATTTTTGTGAAAGTGGACATTTGAGTTTCATTGCATTGGTTTTCAATCATTCATTTCATTTCTAATCTGGTCGGAAGAAAAAGGAAAACTAATCATATCATATTATAGGAATGAATGAAATGAATGAGAATAGAGAAAATGAACATGAACAATGAACATATGAATTATTGCACAAGGATTTGGAAGATTTTAGTCTTGCTGAGTTGATAGATATTCATATTATTGAATTTTTGATATTAATATTCAATGTTCATGCACGTAACGGAGGATCATCATCATCTCCATCTCCTTGTATGTAAAATCTGAGTACAAGTAGACATAGGACGTAGGGTGACTGTGACTGTGACTGTGACTTTGACTCTGAAATTCTGAATCTTTCCTTAAAGGAATAATAGGAAACAGGTTCAATGATGCAAGAAGGGCTTGGGTTTCTGTCTCTTCTTCTATCTGTTCTCTCTCCACATCGCATTTTGTCTTTTTTTTGTCTCCCTATGCAAATTACTCGAAAAATTAAAATCAAAAAAAGATATATAGATAAATAAATATGAAATGAATTAATCATATTCATGTGTATCTTGATCATGGTTTGGAAAAACTTGTCATTTCCATCTGCTTAAATTCACTTCATCTATTTTCTAACTCAAGTTTCAAGCTTACAACGACGACGAGCCTCAACAGAACAAGCCAAGCCAAACCAACCTTAAATTAATCATTTAAAAACAAAGGCTATCTGTCATGTCATCCATTTCATCAAATTCTATTTCTGTGGAGATTTTATTTTAAACATAGTTTTATTTTTAGCCTTACTTTTTAAGTATAAACCAATTCACAATTGGTTAATTTATAATTTTAATGGTGGAGCTTGAGGAAATGAGATGACTCGTGTCGTTCATCCCTATGAATTTGGGATGAACTTCTTTCCTTCTTTCTCTAGTCTCGTCTGTCGTCTTCTGAAAAAAGTCTATTTTTATCTCATCATTCTCAATATGCAAAATCATTCTTATTCAAGATTGGACTAACACTAAGGAAATGAGTTGACTATTCTATTGTCATCATTAAATACATTACTCCTCCTTTAATTTATAAAACCAATCCAAATTCGACTTATTTATAGCCAATTTTTTTAAGTGTCCAAATCATCCTACCTCTGCAGACACACTACATTTGCTACTACTCTTGTCTGACTTATGGATGATTTAGATGGAGAAAAGTTTGAATATTGTATTATAATTGTGATCAGACAATTTGAATTTATTGGGTGATTGAACTTTAATGACTAATTAAAAATGTGTGGACACATTGCTGATAAAGTTCTTGGACCTTGCCGTCGTGGCGTGTGATACAATAAATTCATATTACGGTTCAATCATTGATGGATACATACATACATACATGCACGACATAATAACCCAACGCTAAACACAAACAGTATAAGACAATTACCATCACAAGTTTGAAGTTAAGCGAAAGATCTCGACTGATAAAGGAAAGTTCTTTTGTTGTTGTAATACCACTTTTTGGTAGATTTCCAAAAGAAGACAAAGATGACTTTTGGTGTTTGGTCTTTTAATATATTCTACACTCAGACAGAATTCTTATGATATTATTTTCTTTATTTATTACTAAAAAACGGAAAGGACTCATAGTCATCTCTCTACTCATTCACTCATGTCATAATGTCTTCATTAGGAGACTCAAATTTTTTATTTATTTATAAGTTCTTCCAAAAATATCCAAACAATAATTTACGCTTGATAAACTTCTTTCAAGTTACATCGGGAAAGTTCTGATTTTGTCGGCATTTAAGTTTCATATTAATATATATTTTGGCCTGTAATGGATTTTGCAGATTTAATGATTTTGTTGATAATTATTATTCCAGTAAATTGATAACGGAAAAATGTACGTACATCTCAGGAAGAATCTAAACTTTTAAACTTGAAATAATATTACTAATTCGGAAATGTATTCAAATATATGAGGACAAACCAAACGAGTTTTCTAAAGGTTTAATATGATTATTATTTCAAATATTTTTGTTGTGAATAAACTACCGTAAGAGTTTTTGAGGAGTTGGCGTATAGATTTACTAGTAGTTTATATTATATTATATTATATTACATTACGAACGATTAAGTTTTTTCCTGCTGGTCACCAAAACTTGTTGGGTCTTTATGTACTGACTGAGACTGCATTCATTGGGTCGATCCAGTCATGCATTCTGACCCACGTTATTTTGTTTAGAGGTCACTTACAGTTCCGTTCATATCAACACAACAGTACTGACTCTTTAGTGCAATTCTTTAGTGCAATGTTTATATATAATGACATTGAACTTTTAATCAATCAATTCAAAACATTTTACGGACCCAAAGAAGGAATAACGCAAAGCAATTTTTCTTAATAAATTGTTTAAATTCCATTGTCCACATTTTCATGACAAGTTTTTTTCTTCATAGCACAGCACATGAATGAATATATTAAATCCAGATTACTGTAAACTTGTAAATTATCATAAAAACCACTCCCCCCGGAAAGTTCTGTTACATCACATCATATCATACACATACGAGTCAATAAATGGTTCATTAAATCCATAGATTACTGTTAAATTCCTATCGTCATCCATCGTTTTCGTCAAAGACCAAATAGTGAGAATTTTATATCACAAAATCCTAATTTTCAATCTGTCCTTCACACCTGTTATGAGATTAATGATTTTGCTACCTAGTAAATTATATTTGTCTTTGAATAATATCGATTTGTATTTAAATTAAATTAAAGAAGGCATATAGTAGTGCTTTTTTTTCACTTGTATTTATCATATTCATATATAAAAGTTTTGACATTTGAGATTTTGAGTTCGTTTTTCTCAATCTTTCTTCATTCGCTCACTCACATTTTCATCCAAGTCTGTGAAATGTAAACCATATAAATAGCAAAACCTAGTAAAACACAAAACACAGATTAAATATGAATAAATTTTTTCCACCCTTTGAAAATAATGACATTTCTCTAGCATCAGCTGTGTCTTTGATCTAAATATGCTACATTGTTCGTAAAAAGTTGAATTAGATTATTTTATTTATTCGAATACTAAATTGCCTCAAGTACTGCTATATAGAGAATACGAAAAAGAAAGATTTTTAGGTAAAAGAATTTTGTTGGCTTTCTATTGATCTAAAACTAAATCACAAAAGAAATCATAAATTGTAATATTTACCGCAGAATTTTATTAACTTTTGGCATTGAATAATTTTCCATAAAATATTTGTTTGCCATTTCATATTCATGCCGAGTTTTCTATTTTTTATTTATTTATAAATCTAAATGAGTTTAAACAAACTTCACTTATAAAATAATATGCTTTTCTAATCAAATTCCACCTCCAGGGTTCTACTTTATGGTAGGCTTTCTTCCTACTTGCTCCCGATTTGAAATTTTACTTTGAACTCAAATCCTGTTGTGACCCATAAGTTGTTCAAATAATCGTAAAGTTTATTCCTTGTATTCGTTCATGAAGATGAACAGGAATTTTTAAATTAAACTACCTTCTAAAGGAATGTTATTTTAGTTTTCCATAGTTAAGTTACTAAAAACAAATTCATAATTATAATTACGATTTAAAATTAAACTATTCGAGATGTATAGGAATTTTGTACAAAATCTTCAAACTTTAGTTTTGAAGTTGAGTTTAACTTATTTTGTATTAATATGCGTTGTATTTTTCAATTACTCTTCGTAAATTGTTTTGCACCTTAATTAATACGAGTAGAAATGAATGAATGAATGATGAAAAATGAGTCTTGTGTAAACTTGAGATTCAAAAAATATGTTGGATGGTCTTTCTTGGTAAAGTATATTTACGCTCTACATGCTATTAAAATTTAAAACGTATGAAATGTAACGTATATACACCAATTTTCAAAATTGTTGTTCGGTTTTTTTTTCTTCTTCTTAAACATACCATTAAAATTTCACTATAATTTTGTTAAATTTTTAATTGGAATCACACTTAAAAGGTTACAAGAAAAACTGTTATTCCAAATTCAGATATATTTTGTCAAAAACTCAAAGTCAAAAGTGAGACGAACGGTAATTATAAATTCTCATCCTCATGGCTAGCAATGTGACAAATCTATAAATGATCCCATACATTCATAACTTTTTATTTTATTTTATTAATGTAATAAAAAAAATATTATATATACTATGTAAGCCATAAGTTTTGCGTTACAAGGAACAGCAACGCATCTTCTCAAAATACCTAGTTAAAATTGAGGAAAAAAAAAACCAAACTAGCCTTACGCATTGCATGCATGCATGGTTTATAGTTGAAGTTATAAGTTAGATTTAAGTTTGATTATGATGAGGTATGTTGATAGTTGATGTGATGTAGGTGTATGAATTTTTTTTTTACATTGATGAAATATGAATCCTTCTGAGAGTAGTAGTAGGAGCTTCTTCTCCTCGAGATATGAATCATAATTCATAAAAAAATGTTACTATAATTTTGATCCATATAAACGTTTGGTCTTGATGCCTCAAAACGGTACAATGGTCCAATTTGTCGCTCTAACCTCTTTTCACTTTGGCTGACCATATAAACCATAAAAAAAAATTATTCCTTTTCCTAGAGTGAATTCCAATGCATAGCCATAACGTTAACGTACATGTTCAAGTAGCCAATAATACGTTTTTTTTTAGTCTTTAGTCTACTTTGTTGTTTTCATTCTTTTTTCTTTTGTTTCCACGAATAATTATGTGCTTATTATTAACACCACAGTTTATTACATGTAATCCATATCCATACGTACGTGGTAAATTTTTATGCATCTTCTCTCATCTTCCTTTCTGTGAAATATAACACGAGATAACGAGATGATGCGCTTTTGTCCTATCATCCATCCTTTTCTTTTTATTGCTCCATTTTTATGACAAAAAGTTGTTAACATAGAGCTCCCGGGTATTGATAATGACTACCAAAATCTTTTTCCTCATTTTTTTTTGTTATTAAGTAATAATGTGTTTACCTTTCAGAACAAATAGAGCCACTCCAAACTTTCATAAACACGTAAAGTAGTTTTTGGAACAAATTGAATTGAATCTATGTAGGAATACCGGCCGTTCTGATATTTAAAAATTACATATGCTTC
>JAQGCY010001059.1:0-12338 GCA_034700645.1 Xenylla mediterranea
CATAATCTCCAATTAACCTGTTACATCAATGGAAATAAAACACAAGATGGAAATACAGGGGATATGATATTCAAAATACCAAAATTAATTTCCTATATTTCACAGTATATGACCCTTGAGCCGAATGATGTCATATTAACTGGTACTCCGGATGGATTTGGTCCTGTTAAAGCAGGTGATACAATTGAAGGATTTTTAGGACATCAAAATAATTTGTCTAAAATAACATTTACTGTGGAGTAACTAAACAAAGCAGACACAAAATAAAATTTTAACAGTTATCTAATTCATAGAAGTAAAATGTAAAAAAATAACTCCGGCATGTAAAAAACAATAAGCATTTTTAGCAAGGAAAAAACCAAAATTGGATTAACTCCGGAGCACTGCGTCCCACTGAAATTGGTAATTGTTTTAGGAAAAACGTTTGGTCTTCCTTCTCTTCCTTATTATTGTCAAAATTTTCGTATCGTCGCATGCATGAAGCCAAAAGTGAAAGTAAGGAAAGTTGATAGTGGATTTGTGGGAACTTGAGCTCTTATGAAATGAAACAACCTAATGCTTTGACTAAATGAACTCTAAAAATTTACCTACTGAAAACGAAAAGTCAGCATAGTCAACAGTTAGTTAATTTATTGTTGACCTTTTGACCATACATACATGTTAAAAATGGAAGATCCCATGATTTCCAGGAAACTACGCCTTCTAAACCACCTCCAGAACCAGAATTCTTTGCATAATGATAATAGTCAAAGTCAAGCTTCTAGTTTCAATACCAGTACAGTCGTCGCGGTCCAATGCTTCCTATGTGCCAGTACCAATGTCCCACAACCAATTAATCTTGGACAACAGCCACAAACCCAACAAAAGGGCAGTAGGAAGAGACCAATTTCTAGAACCAAAGAAAAGTTATGCAATGCAATGTGTGAGCTTTTTGGTATTGATTTGAATAGCCTAGAAGAGCCTTTGAAGGATTGTCTCTTAGAAGCAAAATATTGTAAAGAATGTCAGGCATTGATTGTTGATGTTGTATCTGTTATTTATAACATCAAGGTAAAGTATAAGTACTCTTTCAACTAAATAACTAAAAGACAATATTTTGTATTAATCGACACTTAAATTCCGTGTGTTTTAGGCTTTGGATGAAAAGTTAAAGCTCCTAAGAGCTCAAGTTGAAGATATAATGGGCTTAGCAGTTTCTTTTGAGGTTAAACAAGAAGACGAAGACATTGATGTAAATACCAGTTCCAATTTTAACATGGATGATTTTCCTGAAAGCAAATATCAAAATGATGACGATGAGAATATGGATATGGATAATGAGCCCTTTGCTGATGGCGAAGGGGATACAGTCAACGAAAGCGCTGATGTTGCTGGATCTGACATTGATTCTGACATCAAAACCCTTTTGAACAAGAAAGGCAGAAAGCAGAATTTAAAAAATCTTGATCATACATACAGAATGTAATTTAAAGTTGTTTAATGTATGAAATCATTATCATTCCTAGACTAATACTATAAATTTAAAATAACTCTATAATAGGCCTGGGACTGGGATCCATGACTCTGAAGTCGAACTAGATAAAGAATCGTACAAGTTAAATTTGAAATACCTTCCAAAATGGGAACCAACAGACTTCACCTGCATAGTATGCAAGAAGAAACTTAAAACTAAACGTTTTCTGCGTCTTCATTATACCCGAGTACACAATGAATTGGATCTTGAACAATTTGATATTCCTTACAGAGAAATACACCCCACTGTTTTGACCTTAATTAAATTCAAACTTCCGAAAAAGGTAAAGAAAGAATTTAAGTGTACCGAACCTGGATGTGTAGTCAAATTCGTAAGACCTGGACCTTTGGAAACCCACCGCTTACGAGATCATTTTAAAGCTGAACCCACATTCCAGTGTATCCTTTGCCCAAGTAAATATTATATTTCAACTCATTTAAGAAACCATTATTCACATACACATAGAGCCCAAGACTTGGAGACCGAATTGGCTAAAACACTTGATATTCCACCGGGTAATGTGATCTCAATAAACAGTTGTTTGAGCAAATCATTAATTGGATTTTTTATTACAGATATCAGAAAACTAATTATGAATTTACCGTTGCATGAGAGAATAGAGAAAACTGCTTGTAAAATTTGTGGAAAGCTAGTTAGAAACATTAAACTGCATAATCTTTCTGTTCACTCAGATATTTTATCAAAACCCAAATGTTCCTTTTGTGGAAAAATATTTTCAACTTCTGCAACAGATTTGCTTAGCCATGAAGAACTGCACAGAATTTCATTAAATTCGTGGAATTGTGTATTTTGTCCCAACCCATCTTTAGCCATGTTCCAGTTGAAATCAGAACTTGAGAAACATGTTTTAGAAAATCACGAAGACCACGCAATTCGATGTACTGAATGTCCAGCAATTGTTCTCACTGAATCCAGATTACATTCGCACATGGTTACCCATCATTATCATAGCTATCAGATTAAAAAAAGACGAGTAACTCGACAGTATATTTGTTCGATTTGTGGACATGTAGCGAGAGGACCGTCTGCACTTTCCACCCACGTAGCATCTCATAATGACGCACCAGTCAAATGTGACGTTGAAGGATGTGAATCAACATTTAAATCACAGAAGTTATTAAAGAATCATAAATACAGGCATAATCCTGAACTTCGATTCAAATGCTCTCTTTGTGAAAAGGCATTTACCTCAAAAAACAATTTGGAACAACATTCTGTTTATCATTTAGATTTACGTCCTTTCATGTGCGACAAATGTCCAGGTGCATATAAAAGTCAAAATGATTTAAGTATTCATATGAAAGGCCACGAAAGAAAAGAGGGATTTACTGGAAGAAAACCAAAACGAAGTAAATTTGCTGGGCGAGGATTAGTTCCCGAAGATTTCCTAGATCTTAAGTAGAAAGAAACTGTAGTTTTAGCTATCATTTAGTAATTGTATTGTAATTATACGAATTAGCTAAGTCGGAGATAAAGACAAATAACTGATACTGTATTATACGAAATGTTAAGCATTATTGCAGTGTTAATTACATATTCAGTATTTCTTTTTACTTTATTCAAATGTTTGCAATTTAATAAAATAGTGTCAATTGTCAAACGGTAGCGAAGTTGCTGCGTTTTTAATCGTCTTGCATCCTGACATCGCAGATCTTAAACCGATTCCCTTCTAATTCTTCAATGAATTTTTTTTTATTTCACAAAATAAATTTTCATTTTCGTTCTTTAAAGCTTATCTGCTACATTAAAACAATATTTTGACTGGCAAAATAATGTGTGGGTGTTATACACGAAAAAAGACGACTCAAAAATCGGAAAAATTATCAGATAACAAGATTTTCCCATGCCGTAACCGTAACTTATTGTTAGATTTACTAATGAAACAGAATGAGAATTCACTCAGCACTTATCTATACAAACATGCAGATAATTCGAATCAACTACTCGAGATGATGTCATGAAACTCAAGATTTCAATATTCCAATTTGCTTTTCTACATTCTTTCTTTCGGAACAAATACTTCAAACGAAACATAAACATGTCTAGCGCTCCGCGGATATACTCTGGTCTTGGACAAGTAATTGAGAAACAATTGGAACTAAAAATCAGCCGATATTATGGTAAAGTTAAATATTAGTTACATTTTCGATGATGTATTCTAGTTCTGATTTAATTGTGTAGACAAAAACTTTTGGCGTTCCAAAGCTATGAATCCAATGTTGATGGACAAGCCTTGTCACATTGAAAATGTAAGCAAAACGAGTAAACCCATGTTTTCTGAAGAATATTTACAACGGGCATTGCAGTCACTCCAGAGTTCTTCTGCAATTAAGAAATTTATTGAGCTCGAAAAATATGTACAACAATTAGATGCACGTAAGGGAGTTTGATTCTTTTTACCGGATTTTCCAAATATATAGACAATCTAGACAGTGTATATTCTATTTAGTTTCACCACAAAAGATCAATAAACTTTTACACACATAAATTATTTTAGAAGTATTAAGTTGACTAGAGTTATTGAAAATTGCAATTCGTGGCAGTTAGAATTTTCTAGTTTTACGATAATTTTCAGCTGGGGATATACCAGGCAGTTGTAAACTTTCCCAAAACTTTATATTACGAACAAATGGATTTGGAACCATTTTAATTTTTGTATCCACTTCTAAAAATTCGGGTTCTTTGTATGGCTGAACTGGTTTCCAAATATCCAAATCTTTTCCTCTTTCATTAGTGTAGAGTGGAATTCTAAAGAAGAAGCATCGATTCTTCTATAAGTCTTCTTGAAGGAGCATAAGAACAACTTACCTTTTATGAGCAAAATTTCCAATACAATTAACCATAAATTGTGATATTTTATAAGCTGGTTCATTCTTTTTGAAACCGTCATAAAATCTTGACGAATTAAAAAAGTAAAATGCATCTTCTGTATGGCCTACACCCCATTCACCTTTCTTTAGACCAAATAATTTACCCACATTGTTTCTATGTTCTTTATATGAAAATAAATATGAGTAAGTTGGAGCAAATTGTGAGTGTGACTTTAATGCTTTGACCATTCCATGAATAAAATATCGATCTGAGAATATCTAAAAAACAAAATTTGCAGGGATTAGTTTCCTAAATAACTTATACATAAAACATGATTATCAACCTGAGCAATTGTAGAAGTTTGAACAGTTTCTGTTGATTCATCATTAAAATAAAACTCTCGTATTTTATAATTGACTATCTCCAATTCATTGACACTCGATTTGTTAAAGAATTGATCATAGTTAAAAACAATGGCTTGTAAATCCTTGAAATTTCTCAGAAAATATTTTTTTTGTTGAAAGAGTTCTAAAACTAAGGGAAAAGGAAATTATTCGTGAATGAATAGTTATTTTCAAAGAAAAATCTACAAAAATGCCTACCAAACACCCCAGTATATCCTTCTTCTAATGTTAATGAACCAATCCACGGATATTTTGCAACTTCTCCACGCCTATATATATTTTCTACTGTATCAGTTAGAAATGCATCGGGTCCTTCAGGTTCTACAACTGGTGCAAAGAGGACCGGGGGATATAGAAGCCATTTCTATTTAATGAAAATTTTAAGAAATAATTGAACATGCAAGAAATATATGAGACCAAAACTCTTCTACTTACAAATATTCTTGCAGAATACGAAACTAAAAATGGTCCATTCTTTTTCCTTAAGCATTCTATCATTTCAAAACTAGATTTTTGTTCAATTCTTGGACAATTAGCAATTTCAGCTAACCAATTGGTCCAAAATAGTGCATAGTTTTTATCCGTGTATAATCCCCAATGATGAAATCCTGTGGCACTTAGGGATACAGCAGCATTGAAATATTGACGTGATACATTGGATACCATGTGTAAATGGGCGCTTACTGCTCCAGCACCTAAACATTCATAAAATTGTTTGGAAGTAAGTGTAGGTTTATATTTTTTATACGCTTACTTTGTCCCATAATTGTAACCCTTCCTTTATCACCACCAAACTTTTCAATATTCTCATGTATAAACTTTAATGCCAGAGTCTGATCTTTCAATCCATAATTTCCTGGGCTTGCAGAATCACCAGTACTTAAAAATCCTAAAGGACCTACTCGATAATTTAATGTAACAAGGATAACATTTTGATCTACAAGATATGCTGGACCATATTCACTTCCTTCACCGAATACGAAACTTCCACCATGTAAATAAACAATTACGGGAATTTTAGGATGTGGTTCCGTTCCATTCCGATAATTTTGGTCAACTTCATTTGAAGGTAACTGTAAAAGATTTGTGAACATTTCTGTGAATAATCAGTTTTTAAATCTAAGCAAACTATTTTACGTACATTATCTGGCGTATAAATGTTCAAGAAAAGACAATCTTCATGTCCGATTACTCGTAAGACAAACAAAGGATGGAATTGTAAGCAAGCTGGACCGGGTTTATGAGCAGTGAAAATTCCAGACCACCGCTTAGCTGGGACTGGGGCCTAGAGATTTATAACACAACTGATAAAACGCTTGAATTTTACTATAAGCTGCAATTATCTTGTATACCCGGAATCTTCTTTTCCCAATTGGTGCTTGTGCATATCTGATACCTTCAAATGCATAAATCCGATTTCCATGTACCGTACCCATCGAGTAACCTTTGACTGCTCCATTACTCGTAAATACTACAGGGTATGGATTATGGAGAATCGGTTCTCCAAAATCCGATCTTTGGCGTGAATAAAATTCTTCCCGTATACTTGATGGAGGTGGATCATTGACAAAATCACAAGTTGGAACAATAGCACATAATAAAGTATATGCAAATACCGAAATAATCACAACCATTGTATGACAAGTAATTTCAACTAGTTTAACTAAAATAATATGCTAACCAGCTAACTGGTTATCATGGAATGAATGCAAAACTTGAATTTTGTTTAAGAATTTTGCTTAAAACTATTCGTTTGTATTGTAATACTGGAATCAGTAATATTCCTAGTAATTCCTTCTTCATTATTCATTGCAGTATACATTACAAAGTTTTTTGTTGGAGAAAATTTCCGTAACGTTTCATAACTGGAGATTGCTCTCGGCATTTATTTTGCTAACAATTCAAGTCAACATAATTATGAATATTATGATGGGCCATGTGGTATTTGTCAATATATTCCAGAATAGAATCTCATGAATTTTTACGGGTGTAGTTGCAATATTGCAAATAATAAAAGATTGCAAGCACGCAAAATAAAATTCTAAATTTACTTCCTTAATAAAGCTTTGTAAAATAAATAAATAATAATGACCTAATACATTGTAAAGCTAGTTGTCTTTGACTATGACTATTGTACTTTACTTATGATTATTAGGTGCAGTGTATATTTCAATTGGCAGGTAAATAATCTCTATCTGTCTTACGTATTAAACTTTAAGGAATATCAAGGTGAACTAGTTTCAAGTTTAACTTAACTTCCCACATATGAAAACCCCAAGCCTCCAAGCCTTTCGTTTTTTGCTTGGATAGACGTAAGTAATTAAATAAGGTATAGATTTTTAACAGGTAAATGAACGTTATATTGGCATTTGAATTAAGTATTCCTGGAATTGCTTAGTTTCCCTAATAATGTGTTTGGACCTAAATAATTACATAGGGTTTCAAATCTTGTAGAGATAAGCTTTGCCAAAATCGCATCCGTTTTAAATAGGGCATTGGGATCATTTTAATGTCATGATTGAATTGAAGAATTGAAATATTTCGTGGATTGGTTACTGGAAGCCAGATTTGTTCAGCGTCACCAGATTCTGGGTTGGTGTAATCTGGAATTCTGGAAGACCAAAGAATAAACAAAGCATAAAACACTCCATTTCCAACCAACTGCCGAAAAGCCATACCCAGTTCTAGCAAAATTTGTAATCAAACTTATCATAATTTGACTAAGCTCCTTATCACTCTCATCACCATGTTTAAATCCAGGAAAAAAAGATGAGCTATTAAAAAAGAATTTTAAATCTTCAACATGTCCGATACCTGTGGATAAAACATGAATTAAAATTTTTTATACTTTGTCACTCAAGCTTTTCATTACCCCAATCTTGGGGAGACAATCCAACATTTCTACTAAGCCCATATTTTCCTTTATAATTAAAAAAGTATCCGTACGTTGGAGCAGAAAGGCTTGAATGTCTTTGCAAACTTTTGTGGAATCCAAAATTGAAGTATCTATCCGAAGCAATCTTATTTAAAAGCTAAAAATTAGATGTTGAAATAAACATATTTGTTACAATTCTAATTACATCGCTCAACGTATCCAAAGACGCCGCATTTGGATCTCCATTTGGGAAATAAAAGTTTGCCAATTCTTGTGTTATATTTTCTTCATTTGGAAACATACGATAGTCCAGAACCAGTGGAGCTAATTCACTCCATTGGGTTTTAATTGTATCAGTTCGACGCAAAGCTTCTGTAACTAAAGAAATTAACCAGATTAAATTAAACCATTATTGGTATTCGTATGTGTTTCACGTTTAGATTTCCTTACACAAGAGTGCAGTATATGCTTCTTGAGAAGTAATTGAAGTAATCCATGGAATTTTCCTAACTCGACCACTTTCATATAAAGTATCAGGCGAAGCTGTTAGAAATGCATCTGAGGATGAGGGTTCAATTACAGGCGAAAATAGTACAACAGGGAATGGGAACCAATCCTAAGGAAATCCACAAGATCATAGTTTAAGTGGAAAAATTTACGAATCAAAGTTTACTTACAAATAAATTTAACTGATTTGCAACCAAAAAGACTGGATTGATATTTTTTAAACATTTCATAATTTGAGCAGTATCTTTTAGATCTGGACATCGCATTGATTTTGCTGTTTTGATAGCTAACTTCCTTGCTTTTTCTGGTGTCCGAACTCCCCAATGGTTAAATGCATTCCCACTAAGTGAAACTCCAGTAGAAATAAATGTTTTTGTCTTATACTCGGACATCATGTGCAAATGAACTGAACTAAAGGAGAAAATATTTATGCTATTAAATTCTTATCCTAAATTGGATTTCAATTTACTAACACCGCTCCAGCACTTTGTCCCATAAGCATAATACGATCTGGATTTCCACCAAAATTGATAATATTTTCATGGACAAAATCAATTGCCATTGCTTGATCTTTTAGCCCATAATTTCCGGGACTTTCAGAATCACCAGTGCTTAGGAATCCAAGTAGGCCTTGAAACCAGAAAAATTAATAAAACTCATGCTTAACCAATTCACGTTAACTCACCTAAACGATAATTTAAAGTAACCAAAATCACGTCTTCGTTTAACATGTAAGATGCTCCATATCTACAATGTCCAATCAAAAAAAAAATACGTTGAACACCGTATTACTATTGCTAAATTCATTTGTCTTTACTCTTTACTCACTCTCCACCAGATCCAAAGATGAATGCTCCACTAAAATGAGCATACAATTAAACTCACTAATTGTTGACAATTCAATTTCTTTCTAATTCTTACCCATGGATCCATATTATTACTGGAAGCAATGAAGTGTTATTGGAGTTCCTTTGCTTTCTTGCTGACGGTAACTACATAATAAAATCGAGTATAAAATATGTCAGCAAATTAGGCAATCCGAAATTAATCCTTAATAAAGTTAACATAACTTTGGAGTATAAATATTGAGCATGAGACAAGATTCTTCTCCAATAACGCGTAGTAATTTAGTAGCGTGGATTTGTAAGCAATATGGACCAATAGATTTTGCCTGAAAAGTTCCATCCCATGGTTTCTTTTTAACTGGTGACTACGGAAAAAACCAAGAGTTTAGAATAGAATCGCCTAAATTGACAAGGAGCTTCAAATACCTGAAATCTAAGCTCGTTTATCGGTGGTTCTGCGTAAGGAATTCCTAAGTACAATATGCAAATACAATAAGATAATTCTTAGGATTTTTTGTAATACTATGATTCCAATTCCTGCATTCACGCGTCTCCCACCCACCTTCAAAAGAGTAAATCGTTCTTCCATTTGTACTACGACCAAAATATCCAGCAACTTTTCCAAGATTTGTTTCTACTATTGGTTCAGGTGCTTGCTCTTCAAAATGAATCGACGTTCTTCTCCTATCTGTATCTGCTCCAAAACTTACTACCTCATTTATATTAGCAATTTCTGGTAAACCAAAATCCGGATCACAAGAAACAATTGAACAAAGTAAATTAACAAGAAATGTTTTAGCAATGATAATCATTTTATTTTAAGCAAGCGGTAGTGTCGCGTGTAACAAAACAATTACACTGAAAGTTAATAAAGTACTGTTTATATTCTGTTCCTTATTGCATCTGCATTCATTATCTAATTTTTAAGTCAAGTTTAAAGATATTATATCACAAGTAAGAAATGAAGACAAAGGATTGATTTATCACTTCATTCATATCGTATCGTATCTAATTATTAGTATTCATTCCTTAAGCTTAATATGTTTTATGACTTTGGCATTGACAGTTAACAGTTAATACTTAACAATTTTAGTTTCAATTTCTTACAACTCATCTCATTCTCGATGATTTGACCGCTGGGTACAAAGAACCATAAGATTAAGATATTTATAACTCATATCTATATTACATTACATGCATGGATGTGTTTGCAAATTCTAACTGCGAACTGCTGTTTTTACACAATCTCAATTTGCAACTTTAGTTGGTCAAGGCTCAGGGAGACAGAGACAGAGCATCTTAATTTGTCATTTTAAAACCTCTAAAAATAGCATGCAAAATTCAAGGTACAGGTGTACAATATGCCACCAATTTTACTACCAAGAAAGAAACTAATATTAATCTAGCATGTTGATATGAACAACAATGATATGGAATTAAGAACATTACCAATATATAAAGCGTAACAGAACAGCAGAATACAGAATATGAATAATAACAATGAGAATTTTGAAAAACTTTGAAATATTGAATTGAATGTGTAATAATAGAATCTGAGTTTGAAGTTCTGGAACACTTTAACGAAAATTCATAGTTGAAGCTGGACCAGCAGCACCAGGAACTTTGTGACTGAGCCCAGCTCCATTCTGGGATGACGATGAAGGTACAACATTTTTAGTGGCTAAATCACCATGATTATGAGCATACTGGAACAATCCAACAGGAGAGTCACTCCGACTCTTGTCTGTTTCTGTCAACGATGGAGATTTTGTAATCCATTTATCCAGTGGTCCTTCTCTTGGCGAATCAAGCTTTGACCTGGACGAACATCAAAATCAAGTTATAGAAAGGTTAAATGAAATGCATTGCATCTGAATTATATTAGTATTATTTACCGTTTTGGAGTCCAAGGTGGATAAGGTGACCATCTACGCTTGCTAGTAATTTTATTGCCTGGAGGAGTGATATTATACACTGGACCTGGAGATGATGCTGGAATTGGACTTCCACTCCCAAATCCATATCCATAAGTAGCTGCATCTTTTGACTTTGCTGTTGGCACTACAAGAACTGAGCTCTAAAATTCCAACACTTTTCATTAATCAAAGTCAGAATTGCATTGGCAATGTATAAAAAACATACCTGAACAAGAGCTCCATTGCGATCAATAATTCGTCCATAAATCCAATCCCGAGCATTCAAGTTAGGTCCATTGCAATTAAAAGTGTCAACCTTGAAGGGTTCTTGGATAGTAGCTGCGCTTTTTGTAGTATTGTTGTAACTCATTTTGGAAGCTGGGAAATAAATGCTAAAAAAATATTTAAGAATATGAAGGGAATAAGCTCAGGGCCCTTGACAATGGCAATGGATGGACATTGGACATAGACTATGACTGTATGTACTTGCTAAAAACAAAACACTTACCTATTATTTAATGGTAAAAATTCGATGAAATTAGACCCTTGACCTGCCACTAAACTTAATTGAAGATTTAAATTAATGCAATTGAACGAAAATGAGCAGAAATAAAAAAAAACGAGAATTTGAAGTAAAGTGAAGCAGAAATTGAAATGATGAAATGAACTTGAGCAAAAATCAACTAAAATGAAAATCCGAGAGAGTAAACGCAAAATTTGAAGAAGCCCGCTTTTGGTCTATGGCAGGAAATAGCTTTTTAGAATACGTTACGTACAAGTATGAAGAATTTGAGACTTTTCAACTCTTTGTGTCAAAAGTTTATGACAATTAAAATTATAAGAGCAATAGTTCACTTTTGTTGTTGTTGTAACTTGTTACATTTTGCATTCAATTTTATTAATTGATAATTAATTATAAGTCTGTATGTCTATTTAAGGACATGAAATTGATAAAAATCCCATAATAGTAATAGAAATTTGAGATATTCAACCTTCATGAATTCATCCATCGAATTTACAATAATATATTTCATTAGTTAAATTTTCTTGTTATGCAAGTTCAAAATTCAGAGTTGAGAGCAATGAAAATCCGAAATCCGAAGAAAGTAAAAGCATCAAATTTAACATATGGAATTGGAAATTCAAATAGGTAGGTAGATAGATATGTACAAATCAACAAACAACTTTTATATTATCATCAGATTCCAATTCATCAAAAGTGAACTCATAGTCCCTTTTTTGTTATCTAAATGGAATACTCTGCTATGCTATTTTAACGTGGTGCTTGTGTGTGTATCCATGTTGTCTTGTGTCGTTTGTTTTCTTAGTTCTTTCTTATTGATGATAAAAAAGGAAGAAAATAGCAAAACAAAAATGAAGAAAGGCTGAAAGAAAGGACCAAGGAAGAAAAATCTTTTACTCCTTTCTTTTTTTCCTCCTATTTTG
>JAQGCY010001060.1:0-12336 GCA_034700645.1 Xenylla mediterranea
TTAAAGAAATTCTCAACTTAGAAAGTTTGTAAGATGAAATCAACCCAAAAATGAAGTTGAAAAGGTAAAATAATGACCTGAATACAAATAATACAACACAAAACACTCCAAACACTGTAAATGCAAAAAGAATACCGGTTTTACATACATATTTTTCTTTATATATTGATCTGCTTTCCTAAGCCTTTGGCTTTGGGCAAATGGAATGGAATAGAATACAATGGAATCAAAATATCAAAATATAAAGTACAAGTTAAGCACAAGTACTGTTAATTTTCCACCATAAACATCTCTTCTCAATGCATACTACTCAGTACAGTAGACATAACTAACTCAACAATACTTGAACAATCTGCAATTTTCCATCAATTCTTCTTCAGTCTGTCCTGTGTTTTTTGTTGGTTTCTAAGTTTTAACTAGGATTCAAAATGTTGCTTGTAATTGTAGCTATTGTAATAGCTCTGTTGTATGTCTTTTTAGACGTTCATTACTTTCTACGTGTAATTAAAACATATTTAGTTGCAAAATTCCTGCGAAAACGTCTATCAAGTTTTTTGGATTCCTCTGAAGTTTATGGTAAGAAACAAAACAATTCGGAAATTGTAAGCGTCTGACTTGACACAACTTGCAAAAGACCATTTAGATTCAAAATTTCAAAACTAATGAGAATAGTGAATTTAAAATTTTTGGTTGATTATATTTTGGATTATTTTTTAGGAGTTTGTCTTCCAAGCGATGCTGATTTTATGCTGACTCACATGAATAATTCTCGTTACCTCCGGGAATATGATCTCGCTAGATTTGATTTGGCTGTAAGGAATGGACTTATGTCAGAGGTCATGAAGCGTGGTGGAAGTTTTCCAGTTTCTGCAATCAGCGTTCGATACCGTTTACCACTCTACATGTTTTCTCCATACAAAGTTGTTTCTACTCCTCTGTGGTGGGACTCCAAGTTTTTATATTTGGACCAAAGAGTCGTAACTCTGAGTGATAATATTGTACGCACAGTTGGATTCACAAAATTAGCAATTACAAAGGTCAATTTCGAAGAAGTTGTTGAGAAATTATACCCTGGAACAAAGAAACCAGAATTACCAAAAGACTTGAAGTCTTGGATTGAATCAAATGAGATTTCAAGTGACAATATGAAAAAGAAACAATAATCAAATCTAATATCTTATTGTTTAAAAATATTTAAAAAAAACAATATTAATATAAAAGCTAACATTTGTAGCATAAACTAAACTCAACTAAATTCTAGAACATGAATAAACTATTTATACTCGTTCAATTCAGAAGAAGCTCAATTACTCTCAAAGTTAAATACAGGATTTTAACTCCGTGTAAATTGATAAAATGTCCAATTTTCGTGGAAAGATGGAACAAAAGCAGAGATTTTGTTGAATTCCAGCTTAGGATTAATTTCCAAAATCAATTTTTCCAACATTTGTGCAGATTTAGTTCCAGAAATCCCAGGGGCATGAGTCAAATATTTTCCATTGGGTTTGAGTATTTGAAATACCAAGTTTAATACTTTTCTCAAAAAGGTTGAGACTTCACATTCGGAATGACCTCCGGAAATTGGGATTGTTGTTAAGTCTCCAACAATGGAGTCAAAGAAGAGTCCTTGTTCTTTCATTCGTTCCATGTGTGGCAAACAGTCTCCAATAATTATTTCTTTCTTTGCTCCACTCAAATTGTCCAAAGAGTCTCCACACAAAGTCCTCATGTGTTTTCTACATGCATCCACAACTAATTGGTCTATTTCAATCATTGTTACTTTCTTTGGGTTTTGAGAGAGGAGGGTGTTAAGAACTGCTCCATCTCCACCACCAAGAACAAGAATTTCTTTCTCTTCGTACTTTTCACCCTGGTCCATTCGTAGGAGGAAATTTGTATAGATGGCATCCGACTCAGCTAAATCTAAACATAAGTAAAAGTTTTGTTTTTACTTACTTTTAGTTGGTTTCTTACTTTGTTGATAAACTTTAGAAATGATTCTTACTTGGGTCATCGTCCAATACCAACATGTTTCCATGTGATTTGGAATGTAGGATTTGTATGTGTTGGAATGGAGAGTGTGAGTCATAGAGAAGGTGGTCAATGTCATATTCCAACACACGCTCATCACTTGTCGGAAAATAAATATCAAATGGGATGGAACGAAGAATCCCTGGAACAGTTTTCACTTGTTTCTTTAGGGCAGCCTCAAAGATTTCGTTAGCTTTCTCTTCCCAGCCAAGCTCTAAATTTTTACAGTCCTGAATCAAAAAGATGGAAAAATTATTTATTAAGTATGTCCTTCAAAAATACGATGTCACTCTCAGTAAATTAAATGAGCAAAATTGGAGAGTTGGCTCAGAAAATTACATGAAAAATAGCTTACTTGATATGTTAATAGAGACTTTTCCCCTTTTCCAACATCCCAAAAATATTCAATATTAATGCTCACTGAGGACTTTGGGTTATTTTGGTAATATTTCACCGTAATCAAACTGTTCCTTGGTCCTTCAAAAATAATATAATTTGTAGCTTCATAAGAAATCTTGAGATTTCCTCTAAATTCCCTAAACTTTTCCAATGCACAAAGTATAATCTGTTCAAGAATTTTTAAATGATTTTCACGTGTATGAAAGTTTTGAGAAATTGGGAATTCTAGGAGGTATGTAATCAGAGGCATTTTTAGCTTATGCACAACACTCAAAAGTAGGTCAATTATGCATAAACCACCAACAAAAACAAGTTGATATAAACTTTGTCTCTGGTTCTGTCACTTCCATCGCAAAACTGAGTATTATTTTACATGAAGCCAAAAATATAAACGCCCAAGGTTAAAAATAAAAATAGTAATTGTAATGGAGTGCATTAGGTTTCAATTTCTCATCTCAAACTCAAAAGGCTATAGTTTCAATTCATTGTTTTTTGCATTTACTCGGGAAGTAGAACTGGAAGTATTTGGGTCTGACTGAGCTCTTAGCTTTCCATGGTTTAGTTTAGTTGATTATGATTACATTTACATTTGCTTTGCTTATGTTAGGACTTAGGCCTGTTTGTGTGTGTAATATGAATATTGATTATTAACATGGAAGCAGAGCAAATGCAAAGTAAAGAGTTCAAGTTCCTCCTTGACTTCTCTGATCCGAACTTAAATCCTAGCATGTATGAATTTCACAGTTTGCTCTTATGCATATAATTTTTATATGCTCCTTGGACGGGATAGTAATAAAGCAAGCTTAATTTTGACTGTTTCATTTTTATGTTTCAAATGTCATTCTATTCTGCGTTTTGGACGGAGTGAGTAGGAGAATGAGATTAAGTAAAAGATTGTACAATAAATTGGAACTTGGGGTTGAGAATGAGATTTGTATGTTATGTTGAGTGTTGATGTATTACAGAAATCATTCATGGGCAATTGGGCAACCTATTCTTTCATGAGTTTCTTAATTCTTTTCTTATTAACTTACACGTTCTCATCCCAGCACTTACAAATCATTTAACGCAAAGAAAAATTAGATTGTATAATCGTATGCTGTCGGTGATCCAGAAGTTGAACATAGTTAATCCTATGTCACAAATGACAAACAGATCAAAAGACTCTCCACTTTTATTTCAGATTACACAGCAATTTTCCAGTAACTTCCATTTTAGTGTCTTAAGATTTCTATAGTTTAAATTGGTAAATTAAAAAAAAATGAGTTCAACAATCATCCGTAAAATCATTCAATGTGCCAAGGCCCCAGCGCCCATTGGTCCCTACAGCCAAGCTGTCCTTGTAAATCAAACCCTTTATATTTCTGGACAAATTGGAATGGACTTAAAGGGTGAGCTGGTTGGGAATACAATTGAGTCTCAGACGAGACAAGCCTTGGATAATATGGGACATATTTTAACGGAGGCTGGAGTTTCATTCGATCATGGTAAACATAAGTATACAGTACACACATGCACAAAATCCAATGTGATTAATTCATGATTAATTATTTTTACAAACAGTCGTCAAAGCAACTGTACTTCTCTCCGACATTTCCATGTTCCACACAGTCAATAAAATTTATGCAGAATGTAAGAAACTCTAAATGTTAGGAATACTAAATGAATGCCCATGAAAACTCTAAAACAGCACAAAACCAAACTATCCATTCCATTTTGCTTTGATAGATTTTACACAAAATCATCCAGCACGAGCAGCATATCAAGTTGCAGTTTTGCCAAAGGTAAATAATAAGCCTTTTCTTAATCCTACAATTTAAAACATTGCTTTTTCCTCTTAGAATGCTCTAATAGAAATTGAAGCGATTGCAGTAGTTGGTGAAATCCAAGATTCCAAACTTTGAAATTCAGGAAAAATCAACTGGAATTTAGTCGGAAGCTTGGAATAACAAAGTAAAATAACAAATCCAAAAAAGGAAGGAACTCACATAAAAAATTATTAAATATTTTCATACAATTATTTTTCCTAGAAAAGTTATTAGATTGATTTCCTTCCTTAAAGTACAAAATAGTTTCCTTTTACTTAAAGTTAATAAAAACATTCGTTAAATTGGTTTAACAAATTATAGAACAAAGTATTAGCCAAAACTTGTTCCTATCCAAGTTTTCTGCATTTAAGAATTTTCTGAACATTTAGTTTTATAAATTCCTTGGAGAATGACAGGACAAACAAAGCAAGCATTAAGAGTTTTATTCTATTAAAATTGTCTCAAAAATGAAATTCTACATAACATTCAGTATTAGCATCTTGGCTTTACTTCTGATTTTTGTGACATTAGTTCCAAGAGGAATTGTAAGATAAAATATCATTCTTCTGCTAATAAAATGGTTTAATCCACAGAAAATAGTTCAACTCATATTTTCGATCTTGTTTTAGGATCTAGTAGTAATTCCATAATAAATTAAAAATATGAACAAACCTAGTACAGACAGGATTAAACCAGATTTATTAGCAGGTTGAAAAAACTGCTAAAACTATGGATTTTATTTCATAGGGAAAGTGCAAATGAGAATTTGTGGCTTGAATTTCAGGAACTCTTTACTAATTAATTATAAGTTTTTTGATGATTGTATTATAGGAATCACGTTGGTCACCAGTTAGCGGTTGGTCAGCACATGATGGGCGTTGTGTTTCACACAACGATTGTCCAGGAGTTACAGTTTGTAGTGCTTGGGGTTGGTGTGGTGGTGGTGGAAAATGAATGGAGACCATTTTTGACACTATATTTTCAGCATTACTACAAGGAAATTCCAAATATTTTGACTGTCAGTTGAATATATGAATAAATCATAGTGTGACATATGAGTGAGTTTAAAATAACAAAAGGAACCTTACTCGTTGTTCCCTTTTACATTGACATTACTCTGGATTTTGGGCTATTTATTCCTAAGTTAACCTAACCTATTGTAATATCTGCCACTCAGTCATAGTCATACCATAATTTGTCATTCTTTAGCAATCGAGTCCACACACATTTTAAATTTTAAGCTTAGAAAGCAAAGGAATTAGAAAAGAATGGATTTTCAGTTCTCATTAATTTTTAACTCAATGTGTGCGTGTGTCATTTCCTTTCTAATGTAAAATGTACATGGAATATGGATGGAAAAGAGTGGGATAAATGGCTTGCCGTCTAATTTTAAGTAGAATATTTTTGTTCATATTCATATTTCATATTCATATTCATATTGGAAATCCATAATCCATAAACCAAACACCAAAAGCTTTAGAACTTGAAGAATAAGGTTGAGTATAGTTATTATCACTCATAAAATTTTAGTACTTTACTTTCATGCAATTTTTTAGTTGGTTATTGAGTCAAAAAGTCAAATCAACCTTTCACTTCCCCAAGTCACTCTACTTTGTGTCATTCCACACTTGACTTAGGTTTGGATTTTTAAGAAAAGATTTAAAGAGTTGGATTCCAACTAAGTATAATATATTTCTATTCCTGTTTAGTTTTACTATTGCATTTTCAAAGAAGATTTTTCTGATTCATGTTTGTATTGTGCCTGGGGACAAGGAAAAAGGAATTCTGTATTTCTGTATCTGTGCGCACAGAGCATCAAGTCTAACATTACAAAAATACAAACTCTGCCTTTCATATTCATAATATTAATATACTTACGGACTAGCGTCTTTGATTCTTGGGTTTGTTTGTATTTGTCATTTGGAGTTGGGTGTAAGAATAAGTAGTTTGAATATCATATTCCGTTTACACTACTTCAAAACGACAAGTAAAACTCCAAGGTTAAAACGATTTAACTAAGACCAGAATTATTAGCTTTCACATTCTAATCATTCGTCTGTCTCCTTATCTCTAATTTAAACTTTAAAGTTGAGGATAGTTGCATTGTGTTGGCATT
This sequence comes from Xenylla mediterranea, assembly GCA_034700645.1. Taxonomy (NCBI): domain Eukaryota; kingdom Metazoa; phylum Arthropoda; class Collembola; order Poduromorpha; family Hypogastruridae; genus Xenylla; species Xenylla mediterranea. Next base: position 6,355 of record JAQGCY010001060.1, read on the forward strand.
TCTTGATTCCATTGAACAAATCAAATTCAAGAATGGGTGCCAAATCTATGATTCCAACAATTAATACTCCAAACATTCGTCCAAGCTCATTTATTATAGTTGCTAGTATTGTTGCTCTAATTTACATGTCAATTCCAAATTGTAATGGAACTCCATTGCCAAATCCCGATGAAAGTTTGGGTGGAATTAAAAAAGCATGGGATATAAAGTAAGTGAAAACTATTATTATTACATCCTTATTCAATTCCTGATCAAAATTTTAATATTTGATGTAATTGTGCTTTTTAGTGAGCTGCATACAATTAAAACGGAAGATGGGACAACGTATCAAATAAGCACACGAGACATTATCCTGATTTCTGTGGGTGGATTTGTAGCATTTGCTCTCCTAGTTTGCCTAATTGGATATTGTTTCTGTGAATGTGTTAAAAAACTCGTTTGTTGTATTTGTTGTTGTGATTGTTAGAATTCCAGAACTAAAAACATATTTGCCATGTCACAGTTGGAAAGGACCAGAAATTTTAATATTGAAATTAAACAAAATCTCCAAAGAAAAAAGACTAAAAAACATAATTTAATTTGTATTGTTGTATTCTATGGTATTATTTTGCTCCTTAATTTGTAAATAATTTTTAATTCAACGCAGTTTTTCTAAAATTTCTCGCATTTTAATTTAGATGTACAAATTAGTGTTTAACGTAATATGTTCGTAGTATTATAGGCAGCTCAAGTGAAAATTAGAACTAAGAGTAGTACGAGTATTCACAAATTAAATTAACCATTTTGTGCCTTTTGATACACAGTCGGAATTAACAATTGTCAAGATTTCTTCCTGAGTTTTTAATAAATGTTTTAGTTGTTCATAATGTTGAACTAAATTGGTTTAAACGTCTGGACAGATCATTGATTCATTATGTTTATTTTAGGATGTAGAATCATGAAATGAATGAAGAAATTGTGTCAAAATTTAGTATAGATAGAAGTAATTTCTTTTTTATTTGTGCATATTGATTGGATAGGGATTAATAGTTATCGTGTAAATAATGTAGGAATAAATTAATCTATTCTATAAACCCTGCTTCAGGATAAGTTTCTTGAAATTAATCTCCGAAGTTAATCCAAACTCTGTAAATTTAAATTCCACAGATTCCACTGAATAGTTTTTGAACTGCATCCCTTGCATATGGAATGTAACTCAAACTGTACCAAGTCATTGCCAGGAATTGCACAATTATGAATATCAGGGTTAATCCGCCTTTCTTCCAATAAAGTGCACTCATTAGTGTTAAAACTAGGGCCACTAACATAAGGATGGTTGCAATTAGTCGTACAGGATCAAACATTTTCTTGATTTGTTTAATTGGGCCCATGAGGAACATTGTGGAGCACAAACTAAGAATGCTGCCAAAAGTATAGCAAATCCCAAAACCCCGTGTATTTGTCAGAAATAAGAACATTGAGCCCAGGAGCGTAAAGAGGAATCCAATTAGGAAACATGCAATGAATCCTTTGATTCTTGTGGAATAGCTCAAGGATGTTGAGTCCATAAAATCCGACAATACTCCGTTGTTTCCGCTCTGTCCTGTCCCATTCCCTTCTTCAACTTGATGATCAAGGTTTGTGGTACTTTCTCCACCAAGGGCTCGCCTTAGTTTGTCCATAACTGATCCAGATTTTGGAGACCCACTTCCGGACAAAAGTCTTTGAGTTTCCGTGGTGTTAAAGTATGTATAATATGAATTTTGACACTTGTTGAATTTTATAAAAGTTTATTAAATTTTCAAAGGGACTCCTTTAGCAGAGCATACATAACATACAGTGTGATATGACACGAATTGATTGATAAATTACTTGATTTCAGCACTCTTGCTTTGAAGTTTGAAGATGATGGAAGATGGAATATAGATGATTCATGAATCCAAATCCATCAGCTGTTGTTTACTCACAAAGTAAAACTAAATTACGGACACGGCGGACTCACAACTACTGCTTGCTCAAACTTTAGAACATCAAGATAAATGAACAGTTAGCCTTATAAAGGAATCGTAAGCCACATTCCCTATCTATTTTAGCCGAGCTTTTGGCCGGCCAAGAGTTTGGCCGATTTTTTGAGAGAGTTGAAATTTGAAAAAATCTTTCCACCATCTATTTGATGGTAGATAAATTTCCAAAATAAAACCAAAGTTTGAATAAACTTTCCACCATCTATTTGATGGTATATAGATAGTTCTATAAATCTTTTAACAATAAAATTGTGGATATGAAATTTGGCAGTTTTTGTAAAATAAGTGGGTTTGCCCACTTTATGTGATCGCTTTGTCCTTCCGTCCGTCCGTTAACACGATAACTCCGGAACGCCTGGACCAATTGACCTGGGGTTTGGTATATAAGCTTCTGGGGTCACGGGGGAGGTCAAGTTCTAAGATGGGGCAAATTACCCCGGGGGAAGGGTTGTTTACTAGTGGGGGTGTAGTGAGTTAGATTGCTTAGCATGGGAATCACATAGCTACAGGTACTAAACGATGACCAGACGTTATGAATGCTCCAAGGGAAACACATAAGTGTAATTTTAACGTCCAGAAATCGTTATGAATGTTAAACGTATAACAATAACAATCAATTGGGACAAAGTAATTGATCTTTTGGGGTAAAGTATTTTATTAATTGGGACAATGTAATTGGTCAATTAATTTCAATCTATGTTCACTGGTCCAAAAATTGATTAATTTGGACCAAGTAATTGTTCGGCTGGGGCCAGTAATTTAATCAATTGATAGGGGCAATTGATTAATAATGGTTTATCCAAATGTAATTCAATAGTTCATCAACAGCAAACCCACTTGGTTCTCCCATTTGTAATGGCTGGTTATTTTTTATTTTACTCAAACTGGTTTGATTGAGGTTTTAAGCAGAGGATGTTTTATTTCAAACTTTACAACTTTAACTCAAACTTTAAATAAACTGGTTTGTTTTGAGGAGGTAAGATCCATCAAGTCAATTGTCTCAGGTTTGCTCAAACTAAGACCAAACTGGTTTGTTTGAGGAGCGTATCTTCAATTTGAATTTTCACAATTTCTTCTCAAACTTCAAACAAACTGGTTTGTTTGAGCAGATGGAATCCATCGTGTCAACTTTGTAAAGTTCGCTCAAACTAAAACCAAACTGGTTTGATTGAGTTGTTTGAGAAGATGGAATCCATCAAGTCAACCGTGTAAACTTTGCTCAAACTAAAACAAAATTGGTTTGATTGAGTGGTTTTAGCAGATTGAATCCATCGTGTCAACTTTGCTCAAACTAAAACCAAACCGGTTTGTTTGAGGGTTTGAGAAGATGGAATCCATCGTGTCAACTTTGTAAAGTTCGCTCAAACTAAAACCAAACTGGTTTGATTGAGTAGTTTGAGAATATGGAATCCATCAAGTCAACCGCGTAAACTTTGCTCTAACTAAAACCAAACTGGTTTGATTGAGTGGTTTGAGAAGGTGGAATGCATCGTGTCAACTTTGTAAAGTTCGCTCAAATTAAAACCAAACTGGTTTGTTTGAGGGTTTGAGAAGATGGAATCCATCTTGTCAACTTTGTAAAGTTCGCTCAAACTGGTTTGATTGAGTGGTTTGAGAAGATGGAATCCATCAAGTCAACCGTGTAAACTTTGCTCAAACTAAAACCAAACTGGTTTGATTGAGTGGTTTCGTATCTCCAATTTCAAACTTTACAATTTTAGCTCAAACTTTCAAGGCTCTCTTCGTAACCGTAGAGAACCTTAGCTGACGCGATGGGGACTCTCCAAGTTGCGAAACTATACATAAAAGTTCATAGATAAACGCAAACTAAACATATACTTTGTAACATTTACAATTTAGTCTTATTGTGACATTCCTTTCCAGTTGTTCAACGATTCGAAAAGTTAAAAACGTTGTATTGGCGGAATCTTTGCCCTTGGCTGCTCAGGACCTCAATACTAATTAACTTCGGTAAATTGGATATATTCGTGATTAATTAACCAAGTTAAATTTAGTTTTCGGACACGTTAATTAATTGGAATAAATAGAACTTTGTCGATTGATTTGAAGTGAAGAGTGAGTGTTAAGTGGTCCAATTTGGATAGATTAGTTTGAATTATCGTACCGTCATCACAAACTTCATGCTTTTAATTTTCTAAATCTTAGTTGGACTCAAGTTTAATCGTTTTTTAAGCCCGATCCAGTTGACTTGACAACGGGTCATGGGCTATTGTGATAATCACGGCCGTGTATATACATATGTATGTATAAACACGATAACTCACGAACGCGTGGACCGATTGACTTGAAAGGTTACTATGGGATTCTTGGTTAAGATTGGGCAACAGCAATTTTCATGATTTTTTAGGAGGTGAAATTTTGGGGGAAAGGTTAACTAAGTGAAAAATGGACCAAATGTCATGAATTTGGTACCATTGTTTTCAGAATTAATGGAACTTATGGTTCCTCTTCATAGTTTTCCCATATATGCCGTAGTTGCTGAGTAGCGAAAGTGCAAATGAAAAACAATCAAATTTTGTAGCGTTATTTTGGGGGAAGGGTTATCTCAAGAAATACTTGATGGATTTTAGTGTTCCATAGCTTCAAATGTTCACAATAAATCGAAGTTATGGTTCCATATTTTGATTTCTTAATTTTTATTCAAAATCAAATTCTTAACAAGGAAATAAATGAGCAAATTACGCATCATGACCTAGCAAAATGGAGTTAGTCTCCAGAAATCAACTGTTGCTATGGATGCTACACAATGCAACAATACTCCAACAAACAAAATAATGGGGAAAAGCTCAACAATTCCTTTTTCCAGATTCTTTCATTCGAGTTTTTTGTTCGTTTGTTTCTGTTTTTGGCTCGTTTGCCCTGTTTTTTTGTTAGTTTTTTCTGCTTTTTGTACTGTTAATTATAACCAATAGCCCTTATAAGGGCTTTTTAATTCCTAAACTTTCATTATGCGTTCATTTATTTGTGGATTATGCTTGGTCTCTAAGCCTAGAAAACCAAGACAAAGGCCAAGAAAAGTACATTCAGGACTCCAAGCCGATATTCAAGGTTAGTACTTGATGCTTATATTGGAAAAACGATGTAGCCATATTTAAACTCCATGTTTATATTCTATTTCTAGAATTTGCATTATAACTTGGGCTAAATGTTAATGTACAATTAGATGACGAGTTGTGTTCGATTTGCTACTGTGATGTGTGCAGCGTTATCAAGAATTTTAATGGAAAACGGATTGCTGTTATCAAGAAAAGGTTAAAGAAGCTCAATTCCCAATCAACCGAGTATGAAATAAGGAGCAGCAATGATATTGGAGCCATGACTGAAAGTCAATCTACCCAGGATAGCTTTTACTCCTGCAGGAGTAGCTTTTCAGTAGCTGACTCAACTGATATGGAAATGGCAGATAGATCTGGGCCTGTAGACTCAAGTTCTTTGGATTTAAACGAAGTTGGATTAACTGACTCTTTGGATGGAGTTGAACTTACGGGCTCAAGCGTTTTGGACCAGGCTGACTTACCTGACTCTGGATTTTGATGGAGCTGGAATTCCCAACTTTTTGGATGGAGCTGGAATTCCCGACTCTTTGGATATGGATGGAGCTGGAATTCCCAACTCTTTGGATATGGATGAAGTTGGACTATCGGACTCTTCGGATATGGATGGAAATGGACTACCGGACTCTTTGGATATGGATGGAGTTGGACTACCGGACTCTTCGGATTTGGGTGGGGTTGAACTATCTGCTTCAAATAATCCTGAACTTTTAGATTCAATAGGACCAGTGCTTCATCTGCGACGTTAAAGTACGAACCCGGATTCCTAAAGTTGCAATTGCACAAGTATGGAAAGACAAGAAAATTCGGGTTCCACCAGGAAATCGCTGCTGCAAAATCCACTTGGAAGGCAAGCTAATCAAGAAGCTTGAATTGGAACATATTGTGGCTACCAAAAACTTTAG
>JAQGCY010001061.1:0-12325 GCA_034700645.1 Xenylla mediterranea
GTCTAAAATTCGGACTAGACGGCTCAGACTTAGAAGACCAGATTGCAAAAATACAAAATGAGGCCATTCATAAATTATGAATCACTAAAATTAAAAAAATTTGACCCCCTCTGTCACGCACTTTTTCTACTAAAGAGTCAGAAAAAGTAAATTCTAGACCTCCTCCCCCACTCATTTAGCAGCTCTTGACCCTAATTTTCAGAAATAGCCCTTAAGGGGCCGTTCATTAATTATGTAACGCAAGGAGGGGGTGAGGGGGTCCAGAACATGCGTGACAACTTGTATTCCTCTAATGGAGAAAATTGGAGAAAGTGCGTGACAAAGGGGGCGAGGGGGTTGAAAATTTGCGATTTTAGCGTACGTTTATGAATGGTCCCTTAATGGTCTGGACATTTCAAAATTTTCAGACCAAACCAGGCTCAAATTCAAGAGCAAATTCTTTAGACTGTCCTCCTCCGCACTATGCAAGGCAATCGCTGCACTGTTCGCACCGTTGAAGCTCCAACAAGGCCAACCTTACTTCACTTCTGAATTGAGGCTGCGCTGCATTTGAATAAACTCTTGATTAGTAATTTATCTAGCTGCATAGTTACTTAAAGTTAATGAAGATGGTTTACTTCATTATACTTTCAAATAAACTTAGGCTTTGCAATGCGATATTCATATTTGGCCATTTTGAGAAATTCGCTATTTAAGTACGGTATTTTGTCCGCTTTTTAGAAATCCGTCATTCCTCTCTTTAAGAACTAATACAAAAAAAACTGCGTGCACTGCACTTGGCAATTGGCATGGCCATGGCGTCATGTACTTCCGTTCCATTCCATGTATGCGAAATGCGAGTGAAATTTCGAAATCTTCAAATCCAAAATTCTGCATATATGTATTTTTTGCAAACTTTTCACTTTTTGTTTGTCCCAGTGAAGGGTGTTTGAACCGTTGCTTTTTCATTTTTGGGTTCGATATGATATGAACGTAGTACTTCTATTAATTGCGATTAATGTACATTTAATTGTTTGATTAAATTGAATATTTATCATTTATTCATTTATTATTCCTCAACAATATAATTATAATAATTAGTCAATTTCAACACAAAACACACCACCAAAGTAACACCAAGAAAAATCAATATTAAACACAATTTTAATCCAAAATTTCCACTGAATCGATCCAATTGTTTAAGCGTAGCGTATTACATACAATAGAATAGTAGATGGTAAAAACTTGTTTTTTAAACTTTTTAGTACATATACAAATTGACAAATTTTGAAATTTTGATTTATTTAAACACGCCTAAAGTTTAAATTAATTAATTACAATTAATTGCTTACTTACTTACTAAATTCAAAATAAACCTACATTATTGCTACTATGTAAATTTATTGGACAAAAATAAACAATAAACAAAGGCTTAACGCGTAAGGAATTCGATAGGAATAGGAATAAGACTACGAGAATCATGATCAAAATGAAGGGTCACAGTAATGTTGAAGTAGCAAAAATATAAGGGCTCTGGGTTTGAGTTAGCGATTAGTAGCTAGCTGTAGCGGTGGGAATTTTAGGTTGTAGTCGAACATAACTTTTTAAACAAACATTATTTGCCAAATTCTCAATTGTATCTTTGTAAATTGTAAGGTAATTCATAATTAAAGTATATTAGTTTTGAAATTTTATTAAAAAATATGTTAAGACATATAAGTCCGAATTACAGCTTTAATTGGTTCACGACAAAGGGCACAGGTTGATAGGGCTGTGGCACAGCTTACACATGATACTAAATGTCCACAAGGTAAAAATACAACGCTCACTTCATTATCCATACATATTTTACATTGTCGAGCTTCTTTGAGTTGTCGGATTTCTTCTTCTAAGTCAACTAGAACAAAACAGATAAAGTTTAAATTAAATTCAGATTTTACAACGGCTCGAAATTTCAAAATCAAGCGTGAATTTACCTTTTCGTTCTATTGCCGTTTCAGCGCTTGATGTTGTTGTTGTTGTTGTAGCTGCTCCTGCTCCTGCTGCTGGCGTTGTTGTTGATGTTACGCCTGTCATTTCTTCATCGCTACTCCAGGCAGCCTCTGCTCCTGAAGTATTATGAATATCTTCTGATGATAATCCACTATCACTTCCAGAATTCTGTGATCCTGGAATTTCATCTTCCATTTCTTCAGAGCTTGTGGATGTTGTAGAGGATGGTTGACTATGACCTTGACTATTTGATGATTCTTCATCCGAAGATGCTGAGTCGATTGGTGGACGGGCCAGTCCAACTTCTTTAACATAATCTTGTCCTTTCATCAGAAGGACAAATGGACATTTTGAAAACCATCGGGCATGTTCAAACCATGGATCATCCCCAGGTTCCCAATTCCTTAAACCTCCATCACAATAGAAGCATTTCACATGGTCTTGAGTTCCAATATAAAAGAATCCAGCTTCTGCCATTTGTTCTGGTGATTGTCCTGTAGCCGCTGTGGACCAGTCTTTTGTAAATGTTTTGAGGCGAGCTGGTAGGGTAACGAGGTGACGTCGGGCCGGACCACATCCAGTATTAATTGCTAAGCGTGTAACGTCATTTAAGGGCTCAGCATGCATCAAAGGTTGAGTTGTACCACCACGAAGGCCTGTAAAAATTAAAGGAAAGTAAAAAAATCAGTATATGTTGAACACTCAAGAATTTTTCAAATGAAAGTTTGATTTCACCAACCTGAGTCAGGCTGATGATGTCCAAGACTATGACCATGACCATGAGTAGGGCCATTATTTGTAAATCCTGGTGGTAAAAATGGACCACAAACATCAAATCCCATTTCCATTTGTTCAGGTTCTGGACTTGAGGATGTTGGGCTAGAGCCTGTACTACTTCCACGTACACTAATTGGTACGTTTCCAACAGGTAAATGACATAGGAATGGACACCTTGGGAAATGTTTTTTATGCTCTGTTAGTGGTACGTCTCCAATTTCCCATTCTCCAGCAACTCCACGACAAAATGCACATTGGACCTGGAAAAAGAATGAGACGATAAATTATAGCATGTTTTTAATAGTAAAATTCATCTTTCTGTATTCTTTGCAGCCTAAGAATTTTGCGATTTTAGCAGAAAAGTGAAAGTAACTTTCTCTAACCTCTAATTTCGCACTGCAAAATTCTAGCTTCAAATATTTTTTTGCAAATTACCTTATCACCATCTTGCAAATAAAAAAATCCAGCCTTTGCACAGTCACTTGGCCGAACAAAATCCAATGGCCATGGATTAGTAGGATTTAAAAATGTATTTAATCTAGCTTGCTCGGATTTTAAAACATTAAAATCAATATCAGATCTATTATATGGGAACTCAGGGCTAAAAAGGAACAAAGAAAATTTTGGATTAGCAATTGAAATTGAAAATTGAAATTGATTGAAGATTTTCCAAAAAATTTTGCCTTACCTTTGACTAGTAATATTCCGATTTACATTCATATTTGTACTTGTATTATGAACTATTCGATTAAAAGGTTCTATAATACAACCATTATTTCTGCGATTTGATGAGGCTGTGTTTGTGTTTGAGGAATTGTTAAGCGTATTTGTATTGTTGAGATTTAATGGATTTGCAAAAGTTGTTCTGCAAAGATCTGTTGATAATAAAACTGGCTGAGGTTGCTGTGGCAACGACAAGGACAAGGACAGCGGTGCTGATGGAGACAAAGTTCGGCTTGCGTTGTCTGTAGCAGTTGTTGTTGCTGTTGGAGTTGCAGTTGGAATTTGTGGAGTTAAAAATACAGGACTATTATTAGTACTGCTACTTGGACTTCCAGTTCCATTTGATGTTGATGTTGAAATTCTTGGTTCAATTAAATTTGAGTTCATTTTACTAATTGATAATGCACCTGGTGTTGGTTGTTTACTGCGAAAAATCAAATGATAAACAATTAATTAGTGGAAATTCGCTGGTTTTTGACTAGATAAGTTAAATTTTGTTCGAAAATGAATAGAATTTTCTCTATTCTGTTCTTGTTCAAAATCTATTGGAATTCTAAACGTAAAACGTAAGTAAGTTTTCCTTTACGTCATGTCTTGAAATTTGTTCATACATAACATAATACAGTTGTAATATGGGCCAAAAAAATAATCAATATTTTGAGGTATATATGGATTCATGGAGGGGTGGAGGTGCTCTAAAGTTACCGTTTGATTCAATGCAGTGAAAGAAAAGCTAGCAAGCATCAGCAGTAGCAAGCCTTTTTCTAAACAAAACATACATATCATTCATGGGGATTTTCTATTATCCCGAACCCGAATGTTTTGAATTGAATGTGTATAAGTATAACCCGTATTTCGGTTCATTTTCGGTGCATTTGGATTTAGATGGAGTTTTAGGACCCTCTTAAGTTTATAGTACGTGTATGTGATGTATTTTATTTCCGTTCAAAAATGGATGAATGGAACAAAATTCTATTTACAGCTGCACTCTAATAGAAATGGCAGCGGCAGATGAACTCATGATTCTGAATCTGAAGAAGTTTTGTCTTGTGCTTGTGCATGTGCCAGAATTTTCAAGAAGAAAAGGTTTATGATTATGATTAGCCATGCTGTGTCATGTTATGCCAGCTGCCTTTCTTTGTTCTTAAGTTTTTCTTGAGTTTGTCTTTGTACTGGAATTAGAATTTCAAGCTTAAGTATTCTATCGAAACAAAAACCTCAAAGTTCTAAGAAAAAGAATTTAACGAATACGATATGCCATTTCCTTGTAAATTATAATTGCAAATGGACAAGTATATTGTCAAAACGCTAATCAATGAAATATACTGAAATTCTAAAGATCAAAAATATGCATAATGCAATGCTTATCCTTTTACTGCATTTTAAGTAGCATTTCCGGTGCAACGATAGAAGAAAGAAAAAACTAGAGTAAAACTTACGTTGTCTTACACGCTCTTGTAATTGTAATTCTGTATCTGTTGATATGCCCGAAGCGAAAGCTTAAAGTTTAGTTCACTTAGACCAATAAAAATAATTTAATTATGTATTTTATTAGGGCTGATTGAATTGAATGGAAAAAGTAGAAGGGTTCAGGGTGACACATATACATATTCCTTATCTCCATTTTACGCTCAAAGTAACGCAACGTTTTGTTTTATTGGTCTATCAATATCAATGTTTTAATTTTCCATTCATTAGTTCATGACTATGTCTATGACTTGGAGTTTTCCAGAAATAAATGCTTTGATTATGATTACTTTACATGAAACATGACGCTTTACTTCTAGTGTAAATAAATATGTCCATTTATCTAAACTAAACTCTAACTGCGAAGTAAATTTCTTTTATAATTTATACTGCGGTATCGTTTTTTTTTGTAATTGGAAATGAGTCAACTCATAACGATAAAACTATTAGCTTTGGCTTATGGCATGGCTATGGCTATATAATTTTTATGAGCAAAAAAATTGTATTCACTGCATACTAAAAGTAGAATAGCAAAAAATAGCTAACGCAACGATAAGTGTTTAGCAAAAAGCGTCAGTTTTTTCTCGTGTCATGTTAAAAGTATCAACAACAATGCAAATAATGCAATATGAGCCTTCTCTTAATCTTATGATTAGCTCTTGTAGTTGTAGGCTATGGAAAAGTAATTCTAAATGTATTTATTTATCCTTTCTGCTACGAAGACTAGTATTTTGCATGATTTTTTTTATTCCACTCGCGTTCAGTTGGAGAATAAGATTCAATTCTAAAGATCTCGATTCTCGACTGATCTAATCTAATAGTAATCTGTCTTATGCTTGTAAATTGTGATTGTGTTTTCTGTATGCATCATATCACTTGATAACCTTGAAAAAAAAAAGAATTAATGTATTCATTTTCTTGAATTTTAATAGGCTATCTGTAACCTGTGGTGCAAATTGATGAATCACAAAAGTATTAAGTGTTATGATCTGAGAATAAATGCAAATTTAAGTATTCGCTCCTATTCCTATTCAAGTATTCAAGGTGTATTTTAATCTTTATGTAAATTTCAGAAAATTTTGCATTCTCTCTAATTCTAGTCTACCTAATTTAATTGGAATGCAAATCTGGATGGATGAAGGAGATGCTACTAATGAAAATTCAAATTCTTGTGCTTGTTCAGATAAAGTTAGATCGAAATGCACATGCAGTTTGCAAGATAGAATTCCGTTCGGTCCGTCCGATTTCATTTCATTTGCAAATTCTTGCTTATTGTAAAAATTTGATTCAATATGTAAATCATATATTTAACTTACCTTTCTATTTCTTGTTGTCCCATTTTTATTATCTGTGTCTGTGTATATTTAATTAGTTTCGCGTGTAAACTTTGTAAAGTTTTCTAATTAAAACTTCAACTTTAAATGTATATTGAACTATTGATTATCAAAAAAGTTTTTTTTTTTTTTAGAACACTTCAACTGGATCCAATTCAAGTTCCAGTTACATATTAAAACTTCTTCTTTAGTTTAGTTTAGTTTTGAGTTGAGGCAGTAGTAAACTACTTTTGGTCAAATTAAATTAAGTATACTTAATTTAGTCAATTTTCAATCAATTCAAATGCCCATATGTAAGTCCAAAGCCTCGCTTGCACTCGAGCAGAGAAGCAAGGAAGGTTTAGTTTAGTTATCTTAAGATAAGGTTTTCCAATATTCCTCAAGACGTTCTATATTTGTATAAGCAAACTGTGTTATTAATTTGATGGATTTTTGATTCCAGAACTTGTACTTTGCACTTAGTTTTAGTCGTTGAGCCGTTAATCAATATGTAATGTATGTTTGGTTTAGTTTAACAAAATGGAGAAGTAATAATCACAATCAGTAAATATTTTGTACTCCAACCTAATCAAAACCTCGTTAACTTCAGCTCTAACTATAATATTACAAATACAAATACAACTAACTAAATATTAACCAACTTAACTTCCAATTCCAACCAAGCTTGTTTCTTTGCCGTTTGCGTAACCTAACTAACTCGAAAAGCCTAAATTGTACATACTTTTGGCTTTGCCTTGAATAAACTATTAACTCGCCTTTAGCAATAGCCGTACAAAAGCATTACATAGTTTTGATGGATGGATTGTATGTTGTAGGAGGATGGATTTTGATATTTTTTTTTTGGTTAAAGAATTTCACTTACTTTAGTTGTAAGTTGAATTGAAGTTACATTGCATTAAATAAAAATTGTTAAGGGGTTTTTCCTCATCCATCCACTTAAGAGAACATAACACTAAAGTAAGAGGATGTAAATCTATACTCCATAAAAACCGAGTCCGTTTCGTGTCCGTCCGGTGTCTAGCCATTTTGTTGATTTTTGGAACTTTGCGTTTCCATAGCAACAAGCGCTAATATGGTCAAATGGCTAAATATGTGTTTCGGAATTGTTGAAACAAATGATAAATAGGAAATCCGGGTGCGAGTGAAACGAGCTTCAACTAGACCCGGCCGAGCTTTGCCGTCCACCAATAACAAAAAGGCAAAGCGAGCTTTGCCGGGTCTAGTTTTGTAAATATAAAATTGTACCCAGATAAAATACAAAAGTTTGACTATGAACCAAACCATTTTTACAGATATATTGTATTTTGTTCATACTTCATATTATCCTTGACGATATTCTACATAAAAACATCCCCTGATTTGGGTCTCGCGACTATCGTTAAGGGAAAAATCCACTATAATATTATGATTGAATGAATTAAAGAAATAATACAGCAAAGCCAAAGAGCCTTGCATTTGCAATCAACAGGTAAAAGAAAGATAGTATTTATAAAACTTTATTTTACCTGTGTAGTGTGAGAAAGATGAAAATAATATATTTTGTTTACGTGATGTAAAGCAGAAGCTCACTCAGGGCAAACTTTAGCATTGCATTCCATGCAGCGGAACCGTACAGCGTACATGCATCCATTTTTTAAAAAGAAGACGTCCGCGGACGTGGACGGTCGGCGCTTTTTATATTAGCGAATTCAAGCGTGAATCAAGCAGAGTACTGTTTTAGCGGCCAAGCCAGACGGATCCGAAGAACTCAAATTCCTAGAGGACGGTTTGGTTTAGGAGTTAGGATATTCGGTTTTTAACCGTAAAGGAGCAATTCTTTACTTCGAAAATTCTACTTTGAAGAAAAGTAGAGAAAACTGAAAAATTCGTCCTGTTATTTTTGGAAATTGTAAATACTTCGCCATTCAGTTGAAACTAAGTTTGTCCGGGTCGGACTCGAACGGAAATTACTTCGAGAACTTTTACAATTACGTACGAGAAATATGTTGTTTTTGTAAGTACGTACATAAACATGTACAGATAAAGTGGTGGAATTCTTATATTTTGCCTCTGGCCAGGAAAATATTTTTTGTGTACTTCATACTATACATAGAGGGGGAGGAAGGGTGGAGGGTGGAACTTTAAGTTAAGTTATTCAAGAATTTATTGCTATTGTTCCAAGAACAAAAGAAAGAAGAAAAAAATACCATCACAATCATCACATGATACTAAAATGCTATGCTGATGATACATGATGATACGATTCATTTTCAGGATTTATAGTCGTATCGAATATCGTATTAGTCATCATCATTCTTAAGCGTGATTAAACTATGATTGGACCGAAAACTATTAAAAAAAATGCGTTACTTTTAACTTTACAATCTGCTTAACTTATTTATATTCTTTTCAATAGTTTTTTTTAGGGGATGAATGATGGATTTGGATAAAATTCCGATATGATTTTTGTCGAAAGAAAATAACAAACGTTATGATTCTTGAAGGAAAAATGTAGGACAATTTTTATGGTATTTTTGGTTATAGTTCCTGGAATGGAATGACATTTTCTAAAGGATTAGGATTAGTATGGTTCGTTGAATTTTGGAATTATTATGTAAGCGTTCCATAACGTATTGCATAATGTGAAACAGAAATAGAGAATCCAAGAAAAATAGGGTTACATTACATTGCATTATTATTACAGAATCCTGGACGAAAATTTTCGTTTAGTTGAATGGAATTCCTGCACAGTTAAATTCATATGGATTATGAAAGTTTCCCCTTTTTCTCCAAAAAATATAAATATGATACATTTGAGATTTACACTGACATTATACATAGGGTAAAAGTTTCAGGTTGACTGCAATGCAAATGTAGTTTGTAAAAATGAAACCGGATGTGGATGACGATTTGACGATATATGTAATAGATATTTTTTAATATAGGTCGGCGTTTTGTTTATAATTTTGAGTGTGAGAATATTGTTTCAAAAATAAGTAGGTAAATATAGAAGGGTGAAAATGAAGTCTCCGAAAAAATCCAAAACTCAAAAGCGTAATAATAATCATTCATGAATTCATGAATGATCGTGCATTTTCCTATTGATATTTCCTAGTAAATTTTTTGTATGTATGGAATTTGGATGGACTTCACACGAAGGCATATTAAGAGATAAGCTAAAAGGATGCTGAGTTCTTCTTCTTTGGAAAAAATACCTAATATTCTAATTTTACTGACAACGACAAGAGAGGACCGACAGAAGTGCCAGAAAAATATGACCTATTCATTGAGTAAAAACGTTTCGTTTTAGCTTTGGCTCAAGTGTCAAGAGTCACTCCAGCAGGTACGAGTAGGAAAGGATAATCTTAAACTAATAAAGACAAAGATAAAACTACTTGTCTTAAATAAACAAGAATTTTTAGTTGCTTATGCAGTAGCAGCAAGGCTTGAGTTTTCAAATCCTCAAATGTTGAAAGATTAAAGATTTCATTAATTTTCTTGGAAGGAAAGTCTGACTCATGACCATTTTCAGTTGTACTTTGTCACATTTTATTCATCAATCATCAACGAGAAATCACGCATCATACAGCATCATGGAGCCCACTAGACCCGGCAAAGCTAGCTTCGCTATTTTGCCTTTTTGTTTTTGTGTACAAGCAGAGCTCGCTCGGCCGGGTCTAGTAGTCTCGCAAACTCTAGCAAATTCATTCCAAGTCGGACAAATGAAGACTTGGTTTGGTCAAAAAAAAATTACAAAATTGGATTTTCTTTGATGCTTTTTCTTTCTTTCTCAATTAATCGGATTATTGGTTTTATTTGAATGCTGATGAGTAATATTCTTCTTCTAAATCAAACAAATCTCCAGCCATATCATCCCGGAGTGCCATAAGCTTCCGATCACATTCCAAACTCTTCTGTTTAAACATGGAACTATTACTCACAATTGCTTCATTGACACTTGGGAAATCATTGAGAATTAAACTCTGCTTAATGTCAGCCACAAGTTTTATTAGACTTTCACCAGCACGAACCATATTTCCTGCACGAACAGTCATTTCAAAATTATCCTCATCGGCTTGGGTTCCACGGTGGACTTGACCTTCGGATTCTACTCGGCCGAGCTTCACAATTTCTGAAAATCAAATCAAATGACGAGTATAAATTTTAGCTTGTTTGATGTGAGTCCGCGTCCGCTCGATTTTCTTTCCGGGTCTGCGATTATCGCACTTAACCGCAGGACGTGCCCGTGCGGTTGCTCTCTAGCGATTTAGTGCAGTCCAAAAGCTAACTTAACATATGTATTTGTGTACCTCTAATGAGAAATCGCGTAATTTATTATTCATTCAGGCACTGCGACTTTTGCACAAAATCGCACCGTGCGATGCGATTGCGATTCCTTGATTCTATTTTTACCTGAGAAATTATCTACCATGGACTTGACATTTTCCTTGAGTCTTTTATTATATGCTTTGAGTAAAGCTTCTTTGGCTGCTGGGGTTGTGTTACTTGTGTTTATGTTTACTGGTGCAACTCCAGATTGTTGAGATCCGCCGGAGGAGGGGGCCCTTGGACCACTTTGAGGTGCTTGGGACCCACCCCCACCCCCACTGCTATTTGTACTTGCCATTATACAAATTAAAATCCAAAGAAATTCTAAAATCACATTCACTTGGATGGATTGTTATGTTGGATTTCCAAATGTCAAGTCAAATTCATTTTGAAAAACTCAAAACGGCGCCTTACTAACCAACTGGAAAATTCTTGAAAACAGTAGCATTTTGGAAACTTTTTACAATGGTTTGGGTTTGATGCAATTTCTTCTATTCCAAATCAAAATACTAGACCCGGCGGATAGGCTTGTGGCCCCTATCGGTTGGACCATAAGCCTAGGCCGGGTCTTAGTCGCCTCACACACACCCATACTATACTTAGTTATTCACCCATTTTTAACTTATTCCAAAGGTTAATTAAATGTAAGCCTTTTGAAGTTGAATTAATTGTAGTAAGTAAGTACAACCTTGAGCAATCATTAACTGTCAAATTCTGGATATGGTATTATGAAAGTTTTCCTTGACCACGATGACGCTAGGCAGTAAAGCTAAACTGTTGATTTTAAATCACCACTGACAATGATTTTTCCTGCACATTTCACATTTGCAAATTTTAATTCCTCGTCATGTCATCCTACTTAATAACTTTCAAACTTATTAAACATACAAAAGATATACAAATTGAGCCATGATTACTTTGAATTGAACTTAATCAAAAAATGCAAGCTTTCCATGCGATGATGGACGATGGATCCTGCTGTCAAAATCTCATTCTCTGTCTCAATTCTCATAATCATGGAGATTTTTTGGTTAATTATTTTAACCTTGACAGATGAATTGGAATTACGCCGTGTAAAGATTCCCAAATATCTATAAATACAAAGTAAAATTTCAACAAATTCTTACAGTCAACATTTAGTTTGAATCCAATCTATCGCTCAAAGAATTTTACAATGAGAATCATTTTTAAAAGTGCAATTTTGGTTGGATTGGGAATTTTCCTATTATTGGGAAGTTAGTGTTTTAAAATTTTGCAATTGTAACTCAGACTTTCGATTTCTTTGCTATTTTCAACTTGTTTTCATTGATAGGTTTCACAACAACAACAAATGCGGAAAGCCAAACAAATACAAATGAAATAAACGAGTCTGGAGATAGTATTAGTAAAGGTCCAATTAAGGACCAAGGCTCTGTTGTAAAACGTACAAAACTACTAAACATTTTAACTGAAAATTATGATACACGAGTTAATCCAGATACACCAACTGGAATTCAATTTGGAGTTGCACTTCTGGATCTTGAGCTTGATGAAGAAAAAAATACATTGGAATCAAATGTTTGGTTACGATATGTAAGATTATACTTAAAAAATGATTTGCGATTCTGAAATACAGAATTATTTGGATTTTTGCAGACTTGGGAAGATGCCAGATTAGTTTGGGACTCTAAAGAATGGGGAATTGATGTATTGCGAATTTCACCAGAAACATTTTGGAAGCCTGATATTGCCCTTTTCAATTCTGC
>JAQGCY010001062.1:0-12290 GCA_034700645.1 Xenylla mediterranea
GCGAAAGCTTCTATCTAAAATGAGAAATTTTCAACATGTCATTAAGTCAAGTCAGGTTTTTCCTTTATATACTTTGACTAGTCTAGCAAAGTAAACTAGTAAGTAGAAAACCACTACTTTGAACTAGAAGATTGATTGATTTCTACATCATGTTTCCTATATGTACATCTACGTTATGTAGATGTAAAACATTGTACTTAGAACCTACACTAGTAGCCCCACAATCATAGTCATCGCATTAGAAAACCTTAGTTTATTCTGACAATATAAATTAGACCTATTTTGAGTATAGTTACACAGTTACAGTTAGTTTAGTATTTCTTTGATTCTCTCTGAATCTGAATCGATTCTTGGACTAAGTTGACTCATGGGATTTTAGTTTAGTTTAATCCTAAAGTAAAGTAAAGTACACAAGAAGGAAGTAAAGTAAATTCTATCTGGTCTGATTGACTATATGACAGACATTTGGTCTATTGTGTCAACAGAATCTGTCCATATATAATTGGAATGGGAATAATGGATGAAATGATGAAAAAAAAAACATCTTTTGTTCGGATTTCTGTTCATTTGACAATTGATGTTGGACTGACATAGGATAATGATCTTTGATTTGATCTGATTTTAATCATCCGGAAGTATTTTAATTGTGCTTGTACATTATATCCAGATTCAGACTCACAGCATTTCACTCCACATCAAAGATAAAGACTGTAAAAGCAGAAAAAAAAATGAAATTAAAACTCAAAAAGTTACTTAGTCAAACTTTTACAACTCTGGAATAAAAAGTGATTTTCTTTCGTTATTTTTTTCTTGAAGAAAAGTCATAAAAATGAACACATTTTTCAAAAAGTTTTTACAGTTAGTATTTCTAAAAAATCTAACAGTTGTTGCTGTCGTCCTAGTCCAAGTTATTTTAATCAATAGTGCAGTAGGAGCAAGTCGTATGTATTTAGTTCAGTATATCTATATATGTTATATGATTGAGTAACAACACTACCTAATAAGTTTGAACTTTTTAATATTACTTTCACTTCATCTGAATTAGTGCTATGGCTTTCACTATACCATACGTCGAGGATTTTTTTTTACTTTCAAAAGAGAGAAAAAAAAACTCAGTCAGATTATACATCTATTAATTTTCTCTATGAAAAGGAATAGTTAGACTAAAGTATATAAATCATAGACTGGAAAAATATTATTGGTTGAAAGGGTTTTGCTTTCAACTTAATAAAATTAGAAAATTTAGCTTTCTTTCTTTCTCTTCTTCTTTAAGCAGGGAAAATATCTAAACTACTACTATAAGAGTAGAGTCTCTCACTCCGCGTGATTTAAAAAAAAGGCTTCTATGACTTCTTGAGTATGTACATGTGAATAAACTTACGTACTTTACATATCTATCTGTAATTTAATCTGGGATTAACTGCTCTTTAGAAGCAGAAAATGTAGAGAAGAAAAATCTTTTAACAAGAATAGAATAGAGAAAAAGTTTATAGAGAATGTACTATTAGAGTATGAAGAGATTCTTTCAGTTCCATTCTGGTTGATTACTAATTGAAAATTCTTTTTCTTTTACTTTTTTTGTTCAGATTGAAGTAATTTAATTAAAAATGAAAAAAAAAACTAATACTTTGCTAATTGGAGTGTTTTGTTTTGTATTATTTGAAAGAAAGAAAAGCAAAGTTAAGTATAATTATTTTTGCATCTATTTTATAGCGGATTTTTGTTCGTTACCACCTGAAACAGGACCATGTAAGGGTTATTTGGTCAAACATTATTACAACTCCTCCAGTTTCCAGTCAAGTGAGAGTAATTCTATGGACGATGAGGCTTGTTCCAAAACCTTCATTTATGGTGGATGTGATGGGAACCTTAATCGATTTGACTCTACTAATGAATGTCTTTTAACATGTGGAAATGGGATTTAAATCAAAGAGGAGAAAGTAGACGAAGACGAAGAAAAAAAATACTTTAATATTTGGAAAAAGGAAGAAGTATCCTTGAATCCTCTTGCTTGTCGACTGTCGTCTTACTAAAGAGAGAAGAAGAGGATGTAGTATATGCATGCATGACTGGATTTACCTTATGAAACTACAAAGTGATTTGTGTCTTATTCAATATTATTACTTTTTTTTTAGCTTTTACTTAAGTAGTCAAGCAAAAGGAAACAGAAAGTAGTTTCTAATATTTTTGTGTGGGGGTTTTGTAAGAATAAGAAAAACTTGACTTTTCTTTTGACTCTCACTCTACATATATTTTTAATTCAATTCTTTCTATATTTTCTTATATATGCCTTCAGTCTCCACTTTCCCTTAAGTCTTTTCTCCTTTCACTTCTCAACAAAGTCAACTATTGTATATTGTAACTTTTTTTTTCCTCTTCTTCTTTTTCTTCTTTACTACTACAATGCAAAATAGGATTTATTTCTCTTGTATACCTATCCAACTCATACAATAGAAAAAGGAAGAAGATGAAGGAATAAGAAAATCATCTTTAGAGTTTAGACTTTAGTGCTAGTTACTACATATGTACCTACGTACGTACATACATGCATATTCGTATCAAGAAGGCATAAATGATTTATGAGCTATTTTTGACTCATGTATTTATGTACCTTCAAAAACTTTTGTCAATAAAAAAGGAAAAACCTAAGGAAACTTAAACTTATGTACCTAAGTAAAGTTTACGTAAAACCTATACCTTCGTTTACTTATATCTTCTAACAAATATTTATTCAAAACTTTTCTTTATTAAATTAGGGGTACTTGGCTACAAGGAAAATTATAGTTTAGATATGAATTCATAGGCTCCAATTTAACACTGAGAACTGTTATTGTGCCCAGTATCTATCTACTACAATTAATATTTTCTTCTATAAGTTTACATAGTTTAGTTTGCTCTTATTTATCATCATCCTTCAAATTATTATTTGTTTGCATACATATAAATTATTTGTACATTTTCTCCCGTAAACGGCAAGTCTTTTTGGGAGGATCTACCAAGTGCACAAGGGTATGAGTGTTAATTAGGCAGACAGAAGTTCAAAGGAATTGAATTATTCATGAAGGAAAAGGAAAGACGAAGAAGGGAACAATGGAATGATGATGGAAATAGAAAGAGTCCCAATGGATAATAAAAATGAAAGAAATTGGAATGTTTTCAACCCTCAAGAAAAAGAATGAATTTCTTGAGGTAGCATGGTACAATTTGGTAAGTATAAGAGACAAGGGAAAAGTAATAAGAAAATTTGAGGAAATAATTATCCGGATTTTGTGGATAGATTTTAATTAATTAAAAGTGTTGAAAAGAATAAGGAAGAACGGTTGACGACTGACTATCTATTTACTCTTAACTACTTTTCTTTGTGAAGAAGAATCTGATGAAACTAGGAAAGCTTTGAATGAACAAGGATCACTTTCCCAATAATTAATTAGGTGGGAAAGGAGGAAAGTGTAAACTAAGCTACCTTTAGCCAGAAGTGTAGTGATTCAAAGGAAAATCTGTAAATACATGTTACACCTTATCACTTTTGAAAATCTACTTTTCAGTTTTGTTTTTGCCGTAAAGGAAAGTTGCGTAAGTAAAAGTAACGACTCATACAAATAGTAGAAAACTTTACTCTTTTCTCTTTGCTAAATCTTAAGTGTTTGGCTTGTTTTCTGGGTTTTGAATGGAAAATCCCTGTTAGCCCGTAAATTGGATCTGTAAAGTTATACACACATACACGCTTACAATTTTCTATACTCCTACTACTACTTAGTTTCTTTCAAAATGTTGTCTTGATGGTATACTTTATTTTCACTTTGTCCTAACACTTATTTTTTTTGGAGGAGAAAGAGAAAGAAGTGAAAGTTATTACGAATACTTGCTGTTTCCTCCACTATGCTATGTTGTTGACTTGTGGTCGAGATAAAGCCAAAAGAAAAAAATAGAAACCTGGGAGAAAGTGGAGAAATAAAAAAGAAGAAAAGTTTTCTATTGATTTACCTGTATAGGAAGTAAGACGACATAAGGAAGAAAATGAGACCAAGAGTGAAAGTACCTAGTAGTAGGAAATTTAGATTTGCTTTTTGGTATGTATCGTGCTTCTGGCTGTTCCTTTTTTTTTCTCCCTTGCTGCTAGTTCTCATACTCACTCACCAAGCTACCTTTCCTGTTTCTATTCATTTTATCTAATCTCTTAAAGTTGACTTTCTAGAGAGTCACTATACTGCTGTTAGTGTAACAAAACTTTTTTTCTTTTTGCAAAAAAGGAGCAAAGTAACCTACAAAAAGAGGTGTGGTAGTATGCATGTAAGTAAGTAAGTAAAGTATACCTTTCTACTTACTTCCACTAGAAAACCAACAGAAGAAGAGCAGCAGGTCCTTTTTCTTTGTGCCAAAAAAAAAAACTTCTATAAACTGTTGTAAGTAATGCTATGTTCTATTGCAGTGGACAAAAAAAAGTGTTGCAAAGCAAGCAAGGAACTAAAGGTAAAAATGAAAAAAAAAGGAACGACGACTAGGGAGCTATAATGGAGAAAGTCATCCTTCCTGACAAGCAGGCTGGTTGAATGGCTTGGTCTTCCAACCTACCCGGTACTTTTAGATTCTTGTGTGTATGTGTGTGTACATTTTGCTCTTTAGACTATATGCACTTATTCCTTTCCGGCTTGGTCATGGAATCCTATAATGGGAAAAGATAGAAAAAAAGTCCTTCTTTCTTTAGGTAATATCAATATATTATACCACCAAACAAGTCAAGTAAAAAAAAACTAAGAAAATCTTTATAATAAAAAATTTTGAAACCCAGAAAAAAAAAGCTAGGCTAGACCAGAATGGAAGTAATGTAGTGCAATCACATTGGTTCTTTCTGCTACTGCTATGCTTTTGGCCGGAACTGGAGCTTTTAGAAATATATGTATCTTTTTACGTTATGTCTCTCCTTTTCTTTCACTTGTCTGTCTATTCTATTCAATTCAATTCAAGAAAAAGAAGGAAAAGGAAAAAAAAGTAATATGTGTGTGTACTACTAGTAAGTTTAGTTTAGTTTAGTAGTACAGGCAGTATTTTACACTAAACCTCATCTTTTTGGAATGATTAGGGTGTAAGGCACTCATGGTCTTGGAAATGGAAATGGAAAGACTAAAAATAAAGTTTTCTCTATACAATATATTACAATACAATTCCTATTATATTCAAACTATGAAAGTCAATTCAATTCAGTTGTACAACTAAACTACTACTTTTTTTTTCTAAGGTGTCTTTTAAAGTTCTTAACTTTAGTAGTAGTAAATATTGCACGCTTTTTTTAAGTTTGAAGGAAAAGTTTTTTGTATGTACTGACTAAAGTTTTTTTTTTTGGTGAAAGGCATAGGCTGAAAATACAGTTTAAGAGCATTTTAGACACCGTTTTAGCTGATTATACATACAAACACACATACTCACTTTGCTCCATGCTGTTTTCTTCCCAAATAATAATATAATAGTAGAAAAAAAAAGAAAACCAGAAGACTAAGGATTCCTAAAGAGTCCCAGGTTCATAGCTTTAGCTACTGAATGCTACACTACAGTCCTACTACGTCAGCTCTCCGAATCCTTTCAATAAAGTCCGAACTGTGTAGATTTTCTTTCCTTTTTAGGGTTCTAAAAGAGCTAGAAAAACGGTTCTTTTTTTCAACTAAGAGATACACACGTTTTTCATTCCAATGCAGCTTGGTTTTTTAGGGTTCCTTTTTTTTTCTTTTCCTTTTTCCTTCTTCAGTTTTTCGTCGTTTTCGTTCCTTTTCTTTTTCTATACTACGTGATAGTCCTATATAGAAAAAGGAAATACTGTAGACATAGAGTAGGACTATACTAGTACATACTTATACAAATGTATGAGATGTTGTAAAAAGTTGCAGTTCCACTCCCCGTTCTTTTTTTTTTATTCTTTCCTTCATTCTCTCATGCTTTCTCTTTTCCTTTCTCCAACATAGAATTCCACTATGTTGGTTTTTTAGGTTCCTTCTTCCCAACGTAATGCTTAGTATTAGAAAATTTTAGTTCATATACTTGAGCTCAACCACCACCAACTACTATAATACATACACATAGTAGTCTCAAAAACTCCTTTAATTTTTTTTCTTCTTCGCTTTCTCTCTCTTTCTCTCAAAACTGAGCCAGCTCCTTCCTATTCTCTAGTCTCCTTTTACTTGTACAACTATGCTTATGCTTATGCTGTGCTCTGCACACCAGTACTTTCACCAGTGATCTGAACTCCTGATGCCATTGCCAATACGAATACAACATACACACATAAACTTACCTTCTTCTTTTCCTCTCTCTTTGGCTCTCTTTACTTAGACTTTATACTTGGTCTGATGCATGCTCTCGCATTCCGAAAAACCAGATTCACGGAAGCAGTCAGTCAACTCAGTACACTTCAAATTTAACTCCTTGTGTGTGTCTCTCTCTCACTTGTGTGTGTATATAACCGAAAAAAAGAATTTCTTCAGTTTTTTTTTTACTACCCGGACCAAATAACCTCACATTTCACATACCATTCCCGCTTTTCATCTTCTACTCTTTAGTCTTCGGAAATACATTAAGTAAATTCCAATTTTTTTCAGTTTTTTTCTGTATTGGTTGTAGTAAATAAACCATTTGAGAAAGAAAAATGTGAAAATATAGGTAAAACACACACATCTACTAGTAACAGAAACATTAAGATAAGAAAACTACCAACCAACCAACCGCAAAAATACAGATTCCCAAGACAAAAAACTTTTCATTAATTATTTATGATTTAACAAGGAGAAAAACTAATTAAAGGGTTTGGTTGCTTGTTGTTGTCCTAATAAGTTAAAAAAGTATACATACGACACTCTACTCTACGCTACTAAGAATAAATAAATAAATTCCCTTCTGATTCATTCATGCTTAACTCTGATGTTCACAGTTCTTTAATTATTACTACGAACTACTATACTATAGGAAAAAGGAAAGTGAACGAAACGACAAGAAAATGACAGTTAGTGAAAGTTAATTTACTTTAAAGTCAGTAATTTTATTCTCATCAACTAAACCAGCGAACCAAGGAACTCAAAATATACACTCGTTACTCATTCATAGTACATACGAGTAAATACAAACTTTTTTCTCTGGTCTAGGTGTGGGAGATAGGAGGTTACCCAATGTAAATTATAAATGTCTTCAATTTACTCTGTTTAGGCTCATTGCCTTAAATTATCACCACCAAAAAACCAAACCAATTGTGTTTACTTTTTTCCAATGGTTACACATAGACATATTTATGTACATTTCATGGTGAAAATAATAACTTCAACCCAACCACCTTAAACTTTTACTTTTAGTTTGTTTTTCCCCATTGTTTTGATTTTATTTACTTTTTTTTATTAATTACAATGAAATTAGTCTACCATAGTTCCCGTTCTACTACTCCTACAAGAACAGAATCAAGGAAAAATAAAAGAATTCATGAAAAATGTTTTACTATTTTAGTGATATTTAGTTTTACATTTATACTTAGTTTTTGGACGGATTTTGAAACAATACCAAGTGTTCATGGTAGTAATAGAAAAGGTAGCCGAAAGTTACTTCATGTTGCAGCTATATTTCCTATCAATGGATCTGGTGGATGGCAAGGTGGACAGGTAAGAATATTATGAAAAGAAAAGAAAAACGGGGTTATTAATTATACTAGTATTCAATAGTGGTGTCATCAAAATAATGCTTTATATTGTCCTTCGTTTTTGCTGACACCAAATTATTGACTTGGCATTATATATATTATCATTATCATAGCTATGGCAAGAACAGGCGTCTTTTTTTGGCTTATAAGCTTAAAATGAGAATAAGTAGAACATTGTATAAATTACGAAAATTGGGAAATAATATTAAACTGGAGAGTTTCCTTCATATATCAAAATATCTATTCTGTTTCCATTGGTTTTCCTATCTAGGCCTGTAAGCCAGCTGCAGATATGGCACTTGAAGATGTCAATTCCAAAAGTGATTTACTTCAAGGATATGAATTGGTTATGCATTGGAATGACAGCGAGGTAAGAAGATGACTATAAGGAAGCCTTTTATGTTTAGTACTTACTACTGCTTACTATACTATTGGATTTACCGTTTGAATGTAAGAATTTAACAAGGTTTTAAAGTATGATTCAATAGTAGTAAAAGTAGTAAGCATCAGGATCAAATTTGTTGAACCAATTGAAATATCGAATCTTTTCTCCTTTGCTTTCTTATAGTGTGAGCCTGGACTGGGAGCTGCTGCCATGTATCATTTATTATATAATGAACCTACTAAACTTATGTTACTCGCCGGTTGTTCAACTGTATGTACCACAGTAGCTGAAGCAGCAAATTTATGGAATTTAGTTGTGGTATGATTCAGATTTTGGATTGGTATTTAGTTAGCTTAGCATGATCACGATCAGGGTTGGTAAAAAAGTGAAAAGGTTCGAAATTTTATGATTTGTTTTTTGTTTTATTTATTTTTTCAGTTATGTTACGGTGCAAGTAGTCCAGCTCTTTCAAATCGTAATCGCTTCCAAACTCTATTTCGAACCCATCCAAATGCTATAGTCCATAATCCAACCCGTATTGCACTTATGAAACTTTATGGATGGAAACGTATAGCAATTTTACAACAAGCGGAAGAAGTTTTTATTACGGTAAGAAAAAGTAAAACACAAGCTTATTTTTTTGAGAAACATGCATTGGATTGCATTGCATTCCATTACATTTAGTATTTGAATTTCAAGTTGAACACACAAACACACACATTTATAAACTACAAAGTTTGCATAGTCAATAGTTATACACTAGTTATAGTTAGGAAAAGAGAATTTTTTTTTGAGAAAGTCCTTTGGGGTTTTCTACTAAAGATTGATTGGATCAATATGGTGATAGGGATCGTATTCCTTCCATGTTTTCCAACTGTACAAACTAAATGAGGTTTGTTCTTTCTTTTTTTGCAACGAACAAACACAACACAAACACACAAACAAAATAATACAACATATAATTTCAGGTGGATATGGTATTTGTTGTACGTATTTTTATGAAACAAACAAGAAATTCTAATAGAAATAGAATACTTTCTTCGTGATCCGTTATCTACTTGTCTTTGTAGTCTGTGTGTGTAGAGTAGACTTTTTGAACTTTCTTTTCTCTTATTTTTTTTAAAAATGTAATTGAATGACATAAAGTAGTTGAGTTGGGAGTTTTTTTTGGATAGAAAGATAGATATGGATGAGATGGGATGAACTGATCTTGAAACCTAAGAAGAATTTTTGTCTAGTAGTGTACGGTTCTAGTAGATTAAGTTTAAAGTTATCCTATTTTTTTTTCTCCGTATATAAAGGAATAAAGACTCAAAAATATTTTTTCTTTTTGATTTAGAAAATAGAAATAAAATATCAAGTAAACTTTTATTTCAGATACATCTACTTACTACAACAACTACTACTACTACTTTAGGCTCTTTTTTGTATGTGTTGGTTGTTGGGCTTTGGACGAATTTTTGATTTGTTAAATCAACAGAAAGTTAGAGTCAACTTCATCATCAGATTCTCTTAGAACTTTTTTCTTCTTCTTCCTTCTTTTCCTTTAAAACTTTAAAACTCAAACATTTTATCTAGTTGTAATTGTACCTATAAAATAGAATAAGAAGAAGGAAGAAGAAAAAGAAAGTTCCACTTTTTTAAGTATTCTTCAATTTTATCAAATATTTGATATTCCAAGTGTAGCTAGAGTTGGGAATTATATAGTTTAAGGTTCTTGAGGAAGTCAAGTATCAATTTTATTTTCCTTGAATGCTTATTCGATTACACCTCAAAACACTATGGTAGGCAAAAAAGCAAAAGCACCAATTCCATATCCTCATCTATATTCACTAACCTTGTTTTCTTGTTACCAAACAACATACATTTACCTCTTAAAATATGCAAAATGAAAGCAAGCCAAGGAGAGGGGAAAGCAATCCCGAAAGTTCCATACTTCCATTCCTTTTATTAATATAATATATAAAGATTTTTAGCCCTAAGGGAAATCCTTTATATGCCAGGCCAGCCAAGCAACTACTCAAAGCATGGCATGGCATACCTGAAACCTCCTTACCTTTTTTCCATGACTTTAATAATAATATAAAAAAAGAAAACAAAGTAAAATGGTTTTCCTAACTTTAACTTTTACATGCAACTTAGTCTGTGGTATTTTTGAAAAATAAAAAAATAAAATAAATGATTAAAGATCTACACATGAAAGATGCTTATTATATTACCTTTTTTCTGCTTTCCTTTGTACATTGTACCGTACCCGTTAAGTTTAGATTTTTCTTGATGACAAGAGTCTCAAATACTTTTAATATACTTAGTTTTTTAGCTCCTAGACATTTTTTTGAAGTGAAGCAGAGAAACAGAAAGTAACGTAAATGAAATGAAATGAAGTAATTTTTCAAGTGCAAAGTTATGTTAAAGAATATTTTATGTACCCCCTAGAAGTTTTTTACTTAGTAGTTTAGTTTTTTGAGATATGGATATGGTTGTTTTGTTGGGGTTTTTCTCTAAGTTTACCGTTTTACCTATTTTATTTTGATATGAAAAATATGCTTAAAGTTTAATGTAACGTACTTAAGTTGGAAAGAGGATTTTTTAAGTACTAAACTAAAATGTTTGGAGCATATAGACGTACATAGTTTTTGTCCTTTCCATAAGATAACCTGTAAATAGATACTTTTGTGGTTAAAATGAGGTTTTGGAAAATTAAAATCTAACGTTAAAAGGTGGGGAAATAGGATCTGTAAATCATGTTGACAATTTTCGGTAGAGAAAAGGAAAACTTAAGTGGTAATAACATACATACGGTGAAAATCTCAGAATCCATATTATACATACAGAACCTGAATCTTCAACATCGTCCCATCGGCACACAAACAACAGAGTTCAAAATTTCACATAGACATACATAGTCCAGCCATTGAGCGTAGTCAAAGTCATCCAGCCAGCCAACAACCCGAATCCTATCTATTCTGTATGCATGTAATAAAGTCAGAGTCAGAGTAATTATCTTCCTATATATAATCTAATTACAGTTAGTTTAATTAATGACGTAAAAGAAGGCGTAGTACAGGGTGAACATTGAGAATACGAACGAATACTAGTTCTAAGTTACTCGTCTTCTCTCCTATCTATCTTCCCATTTAAAAAAAATTTAATGCATGAGTTCATTTTCCCAACTCAAAAAAAAAAGGAGTAGATCTATATTATGCCGCTGAGTCTATTAAATTTATTTCCATGAGCTCAAAAACTAAAACTACTAAAAGTGAAAGTAATATGTGGATATGTATATTTATGTACATATGTGTGTGTATCTTACTTTAGTTCAGGTTAGGAGTGAAAGTAGCTTAGTTTTCTCATCTTATTCTTCTTTATCTTTAGTCTTTTTGAAATTATAAATTTTTTATTTGTTTAGGGCTTATGTAGGATAAGAGGAGGAGGATGGATATGTAAATTGTACATAAATAGAATCACCTTTCTCCTATTTTTTTTGCTTCGAGGTTTATACTTACTAAACTACTACATATTTTACACTTTCAACCTAATAAATAGTAGTAGATGTAGTAATGATAAGGAAAGAAAGACAGAGAGAGTAGAGAAAAAAGAAAAGTCGAAGGAGGAAAGAAGATGAATGTTTACTTAATAAATTCAGCGTTCCTAATACTCTTCCATTTTCTCTTTTTTCTTACATATAACACTAATATAACATAGACTAATAATAAGAGAAGACAGACAGACGTCTATTGTTTTCCATGATCTTAATAGAGAACACTATTTCTATTCTTATTCTTACAACTATGAGAAAATCCCTCCTGCCTAATACTTGCCTCCTAGTTTTCCTTTACATCTATTACTTGACTTTGTCTTTCTTTAAGTAAAAGTATCCTTTCTTATGGAAAAAGAATGAAAGTCTTTTGTCTGTTTTTTTGGGACTATTTGAAGAGTGTTATAGTAGAAATAATACATATAAATGACATTCATATTGTCTCAGGGAACTGATTAACTGAAACCTTTTTATTCATTAGTCTGATTTTCCTGCTTCTTTTTCTTATTATTATTATTTCCTACTGTTGCTTTTCACTCAGGCTATATGACATGGCATAGGTTAATTGTCTTTCCGTTTCCTCTATTTCTATTCCATTCCTTGCATTAGGCAGCTCGAGCATGATAATGAACGGAAAAACAAAGAAGAAAAAAAGAACTAAGAGACTTTTTCCTCATTAGGAAATGTCTTGTTTATGA
>JAQGCY010001063.1:0-12284 GCA_034700645.1 Xenylla mediterranea
CAAGAATTTTTTAAGCAAACCAACCAATTTCATACTCCCGCTTGGACCAAGAAAGACGGAAGCATTTTTGAGGTAAAGGCAAAGCGTCCTTTCCTTAAGTGAATGAAATCTTTTTAACCAACTTAATTAATAAATTAACTGCAAACTCAAGATAAATCTAGTTAACTAACTGCAAACTAAAATTAAATATGTAGTTTTAGAAAAACCAACAAAATTATTCATGCAATTGCAAACTTAGGAATTTTCATATTATTAAATGCTTTTATTTTTGTGCCATTAAGAATAAGATGAGTTTTCGCACATTTATATTTTATAGCGTGTTTGATTTTAATCAATTTATTTTTCGTTTCGTGATTGTTCCATTACGTTAGTAGATTTTACATTTAGATTTACTTTATATTTGTATTATGATTATCTTTTTTAGAATTATTAATGCATATTATCATCAGTATCAATTACTTTTTGGTTGGTTTCAATTAATTGTTAGGCTTGAATTATTATTGAAGACGTGGATTTGAAACACCGAACCAAGCCCATGGTACCCAGGTCCGTATTACTTTCAATGGAGGAGAATTAGAGTCCACCTTTGGCTGTTCTGGAGGGGCAAGTGCCCTGGATTTAAAACCAAGTGTTGATCTAGGTTCATACGGAATAGAATCTGAATTCACATTTGAAATTGGTGCATTGAGGTCTTCTGCATCATTCGATAAAAATCCAGTTTTAAATTGGAATTCAAAACCTGCCGAAGCTTGTGATGTAGCAGGTTCAGTGTTTGGTTCTTTTTCGGGTGTAGCTGAATTGGGATGAGAATATGGTTGAAGATCGGATAAAATTGACTTGTAAATTATAGAAGTTTTTTCACCTTCATTTTCCGAATCAGTACTATCAGTATCAATAGACGAATCTTCATCTTCGTACATTCTTATGATATCAGGGTTTGCTTTACATTTATCAGATTTTGACGGTGGCTTACGATTAGGACACCCCTTGTATTTCTTTTTCTTTGGAGGCTTGGCAGTTTGAGAATTATCAGAATTACACTTACATTTATGATTACACCCACAACGCCGTCGTTTTTTAGTTTTCGCAGTTCGAGAACTTTTATTCTTGCAATTCTTTTTATTCTGGCATTTTGATTTTATATTTTTCTCAAGCTTTTTGTTTTCCATTGTAATCTTGTCGAGTTCACGTTGTGTTTTCTTCTCATCAGTTTCTTCTTTTTTAAGTTGACGTACTACTTTGAGACGCTCTCTTTCCAATTTAAATGCTTCGCTGATTTTCTTAATTTCTCTCTTGCAAACTTTTTCCGTAATTTCATCCAAAGTATCAATATCCACAACATTCGAACTGGTAGACGTCTTTTTATTACAACATTCAGGATTGGTCGTATCATTCTTAGCAGAATCTGCTTCGCTCTTATCCTTGTGAAAAACCATAATTGGTCGAATTGATGGGTTTTGTTAAGTGAGGAATATTTTTAAAAGCGCTGAATGATCATTTAGAAAGTAATTGCAAAATCAATATTAAAATTCTAAACAATTCATCACGAGAACAATTTAGCAAACATAACCTTGACATACTATAGCAACTACACAGTGACCCGTGAAAAAAGTCCAAAAAGACTTATTATGCATTTAAGAAAACATTTATTGAACTTGAGATTATATGACTTAAGTTTAACAGTCCAAGCGATATGAAAAAGACTCCACTTTTATTACTAATTATTTCATTTAAAAAACTGACTTTGAAAGGTATAAAGTCTATCGAATATTAGTATTTTAGATTTAAATTGAAATTGAGAACATCTAGTACCAATATGTTTTCTTTGGAATTCTGTCTTCCTTAATACCCAAAGATTCCATTATATCCATTTCAAAGGTCTTAAGACTTGGCTGAAAACTAACTCTTTCTGCAACATCCTTTTTTGTATCTTTGTCACCCTCTACAATTAAAACACAAAAGTGAGGTTTATATTCAATTTAGTTTTGCGAGAGTTTAATAAAATAAAATTACCGAGATAAGAATCCTTTGATTTATAATCAATTGTTTCCTCCGCAGAAACAGGTACTGGAAGTATTCTTCCTGTGCGAGCTGAAACTCGGACCCGTTCTCCATCTTCGGTGTATCTCCAAACAACTTTGGTGGTTTTACTGTACATAATAAATACAATTGAGGATAATTTTGAGTTTCCGGCTTGTGACCGATTATCGTGTTTAGGCTTACTTATCAGAAGGATCGACCAGGGCTACTTCATCTGTTACAAGTAATGGTTGTTCCTGTCTGATGTATGTTCCAGGATTTGTTTTAGATTTTCCCATTAGTTCATACTTCCAATTTCTCCCAGAAACAAGTACCCAATTTCTTTCCTCAATAACCTAGCCAGGAAAGGAATGTATTAAAAAGACAACACAACAATTTGTATTATCATTTAGTACATAGGTCAAAACTAACCTGAGACACAACACCTTGTTTTCCTTTATCTTTTCCGATAAGAATCTCCACCCGATCCCCTTTAAATATACTCCAATCTTTAATAGGCTCTATAAAAACTTGTGGGATTTTTTTATCGGCAGGGTTTTCTTGCTGAAATTCATGTGTCCAGGGGCGATGAAGTCCAAATCTGAACTCTTCAGCTTTTTTCTTTCTTTGGTATGGCAAGTATTGAATTAAGTCTGGGGCCGTATAATCTACCTGAAAGGCGCAATGAGGAGAAGGTTAAGTAATCGATCAAATCAAATTTATTTATGGGACAAAACTTGCTCACCTGTTCCGATGCTCTTTTGATGTATCTGTCCGGTAAATTGGAGTACTTTTTTGTAAGCCGTCCTACTCTTTTCACAATGCAGCATAGTGGAATTGTTGGACGCATTCTTAGAAATCGTTAATAATCACTTGCTCCGTGATCTAGATTGTTTCAACTGATGTTCTGATCAACTGACAACTGAACAGTCAAGAGTTAATTCTTCCCAAACACCAAATTAGCGTTCAACTTAAATTAAATTGTAAACAATAAACAAAGCTGTTTTAGCAAATACAGAATGCATTCACGTGTTCCACCCACTCAATGTACTGCTTCTTAGCTTCCCGTTCCCGCAAGTAACTAACGAATTTTTCGTAAATCGAATCTTCGGATCGTATTACATAAACACAAAAATTCGAGAAAAATGACAAACTCAGCTGATATAAAAAATACTTCTAAAATGCACGCACCACCTACCATCGTCTCAAATAAATTACTGTTTTTTTTAAACATGAATTTGATCTCTCCAGAGTCCAGAGGTTCAGACGATGCTTAATCAAAATAATAGATTTCAGTAATACGTACTTCTGGTAGATAAGTTCCTTCAGCGTGTACAACAATAACAATATATTATCTTTAAAATTGTTTACAATTAATGAAACAGTAACAAAATACTAATAATGCATGTTTTATGATAGGGGTGCTTGCTGGCGTTGGGTGTGCATTTTTAGACGTCTAGATAAGATAGATAGAGTACAAAGAACTCTAGGCAAGAAAATAACATCACTAAGGAATTCAAGCTGAGGCCTTAAGCTTCCTTTTTCCAGGCAGGTAGGGCTTGGCATTGGCTTTAAGGTTTATGTGAAGTGAATAACCTAAGCCACTATTTCAATCATTGATAAAATAGTGTTAACGTGTTAACCAGAATTTCTACTGTTAGTAAAAGTTGTCTTTGTCTCCATTGGCGAAGGTATGATTTTTATCTGATAAACAGATTATAGAAGAACTAAATGAACTAATTACCTTTTTAGTATTGCCCGAAAGGTGAACAATTGCGGCCTAAGATAAAATAGGTTTATATTTATAGGATCTCTTGCCTTTTATTAGGCCTTCCGGACCGTGAAACAATTTGGACAATGTATTCCTCCCCAAGATCAAAATCTGCCCCAAATGGGGAACGGGGGAATCGGACTGGTAGTCCTGCTGCTAGACCTTCAGTATCAGCAATTTCTGCTCTAATGGCCTCCGTTGAAGTAAATCGTGGCCATTCAGAATGTGAGGATGATTCATCATCGTCGTCGTCTTCATCCTCTGATGAAACTCCAAGTAACAACGAAATCGAACTTCGAACTCATAAACCTCAAGGAAAAAAATACAGCGACCATCACAACGAGACTCCTTTATCCATCAATAATTTCCATGACCTATCCTTAAGCGACTTGCCTCATAATCGAATCAAACGAATTAGTGGAACTGATGCTTCCTGGCAGGCCACCAAATCTTGCGTGAAAGAACGTATTTCTTACCTATACAATAATGATATTTTGAGTGATATTAGCTTTTTAGTTGGGCAAAGTAAAGTTAAAATTCCAGGGCATAAATTTATTCTTGCCGTTGGATCTCCTGTCTTTGATGCAATGTTTAATGGTCCTTTAGCTCTGAAAGATTTTGAAACAACTGTGGAGCTTCCGGATGTTGAGCCTGACACATTTCTTGCTCTTCTAAAAGTAACATTTTTTTTATCTTAATGTTTATTAAAACCGAATGAATGCATATTTTGGATATTATTTGACGAATAGTTCCTGTATTCGGACGAGCTTGTTATTGTTCCCGAAACAGTAATAACAGTTTTGTACACGGCGAAAAAGTACGCTGTTCCAACTTTAGAAGAACACTGTGTTGCATTTTTAAAGGAAAATCTCAATCCAGATAATGCTTTTCTCCTACTAAGCCAAGCACGGCTTTTCGATGAGCAGCAACTCGCTGCTTTATGTTTGGACTGTATAGACAAGTAAGTTAATCAGAATTTCAATGAGCTTACTCAATACCTTTTAATGTTATTAAATAATTTATAGAAATACTCAGATTGCAATGAATGCAGATGGATTTGCAGACGTGGATCTCGATACTCTCTGCGCTGTACTTCAACGAGATACACTTCGAATTAAGGAATTATCTCTTTTTCACTCTGTTCTGCGTTGGACTGTTCAAGAATGTATTCGTAAAGAACTTGTAGTTACTCCGGAAAATCAAAGAAAAGTGCTTGGCCGTGGTTTACAGTTGATTCGATTTCCTCTGATTCCGGTAGAAGATTTTGCCATTAATGTTGCTAAAACTAAACTTTTGTCAGAATCTGAGCTCGTCCAACTTTTTCTCAATTTCAACATCAGTTCAACTAACATGTAAACTAAATTCATTTTGACTTCTGAAAATGCCTAAAATAATATATTTTCAGGCACCATAAGCCGAAACTTGAATTCAGTGATCGGGCAAGATGCTACATGACTGGAAAACAATTAAGCGTCTATAGATTTCAACAAGTCGAGACAAGATGGGGTTACAATGGTCTAAGTGACCAAATCCGGTTAGATATTTAATCTCTTATCACCTTTACTCTGAAATAGTTTATAAAAGAAATTTTTTTTCACAGCTTTACCACTGATCGACGAATTTTTTTAACTGGTGTCGGTTTATTTGGTGGATTGTTTGGATCCAAAGAGTATAAGGTAAATAAATACATCGATATCTAGAGTAGATTTAACAATTGGAAAATCGCAAAATCAAAATTCTTATTTTTCTAATTATATTTTCATTTACTTAACTGACATCTTTATATTTTTGTTCCAAAGGTTGATATACAGATTAACATGTCTAGTCAAGGCTCAGTTATTCATACTCACTCCGATGCATTCACTTCTGATGGTTCCAAGAAAACTTTCCGTATAATGTTCAAGGAGCCAATTGAGCTTCTTTCTGATGTCACTTACACAGCCAGCGCTACATTGCGTGGGCCAGATTCTCACTATGGAACTAAAGGTCAACGAAAAGTTGCAGTGGAATGCCCCGATGGTTCAATTGTCAACTTCACTTTTTATTACTCTTCGGACAATAATAATGGGAGCACAGTTGAAGACGGGCAAATTCCTGAGCTCATCTTTCATTTATGAGGATCGTAGATAAAGTGTTAATAAGAAAAATGTTTTATTAACTATTAATTACTAGTTACCTCATATCAATTTAACATGTAATTAGTATTGTAATCTACTCTAAGTCACAATGATTGAAAATTTACTAGTCACAACTTACAACTAACGCACACACGTAAATATCCCCTATCCAAAATTCTTAATAAATGCCTATTATGTCTAATCATCATTCAAGGTATTTTATTTAATAGGCTTCTTTTGTGGGTTTGGGGAAGTATTGTACCAACTTATATGGAGCTGCTGGAAGTATTAGTGGTGAAATGAATCCCCCAGACCATGGTTTACCTTTGTGCATAATACCCATTCCTCGTAACCACCTTCGTCCTTCATGGTAATGCACTTGTTGAGCATCGAACAGTGGAACCACTGTTTGTGCTAAATCCCGTTCATAGGAAGTTGTTTGAAACTCAACATAGGAATTTAGTACCGAATCTGGCATTGATGGACCACTTTGTTGTACTGGGTCTCCGACATCCTCGAAAATTAAAGGTTCTCTATTTCCGGAAGAGCCAAGGGGTTCGACCCACTTAGATTCAGCCGACAGCAAGGTAATTTGATGAGGATTATCAACAGGCCATTGAATCGGTGTACTTTGTATTTGGATCCCGATGGACTGATCGTTTGAATTAAAAATAAATTTTACTCCAGTTATCACTGTGCCTGCTTCTCCTATTACAAGATCCATGTTAAACTTCTTAAATCCGGTTAAACCAAAAGGGATTGTTTTCTCAAAGTTTCCTTTGTCAAATGGAAGGGGCTGGATCCACTGAACTGTAGATTCATCAATAACGCCTCGGAATTTCGGACTTCCTTGCTCCACCTTTGGAATCCAATTTTATTGATTAAAGATTCTTGAATTTACACCGAGTACTATGTATTTTATTGCTTTTTCTTACCGCAAGACGTATTACGTTATCTTCTTTGACAAATTTCACTGCTGAAACTATTTTCCCGTTCTTCATATCAGAACTGATTGGTTGAATATCAAAATATTGAGTTTCGGCTGGAGTGTACGGGTTTAGGCAAGT
Organism: Xenylla mediterranea; assembly: GCA_034700645.1. NCBI lineage: Eukaryota > Metazoa > Arthropoda > Collembola > Poduromorpha > Hypogastruridae > Xenylla > Xenylla mediterranea. The sequence continues at coordinate 6,975 of JAQGCY010001063.1, forward strand.
ACAAAGGCAGAGCTCACAATATCTAGGTGTATTTAAAATGACTCCATTTTCCATTTGCCATCTTTCTCTGCCAATTGTAACAATGTCACCGGTACATTCGGGATTTTCCTCAAATGTTCTATTCATTTGCCTTCCCATGAATTTGCCATCAAAAATAATCCAATCATATAATTTGCCTGGTTGAGTTGAGTGACATAATTTTACTTCACGTCCGGTTCTTCTACACTACAATTTGTGAAAGGAGGAAGAAAGCAAATGAAAGCTTTGACGATTCAGGATTTTAAAGAGCTTTCCTTACATTCATTGCATGGTTAGGACAACTTTTTTTGGATAAACAAGTGGATGTTGCATGTGTTTCGTTGCAATGAGACTTCCTATACAGAGGACAGTGAAAAGGATTTGATCTACATAATGGTGTTTTCCTTTTGAAGATGGGACACGTTTTACGGCATGATCCAGTAGGAGAAAGTGCCAGTTCCGTTTCAATATAACCCTTTTTAGGAATCACAATTTGTTAGTTAGCTAGGAAATCAAAGAAATAATGTGAGTATGATATTGTATACCTGAAATGTTCCATCAAGACCCACGGCTAGAATATCAGGAACTCTAGCATCGATATAACCTAATGTTGAATTTGGTTTCATTGGTCCTGATGGAGGATCTGTATTTAAAATTTAAATTAATTGTATATTTTTAGACAATACCCTACTTAAAACTAGTCCTGTTGGATGAAATTCATAATATTTGGCAGATAATATTTTTATTTTTTACTGCACCAGCTTCCCTATTCCTTTGTCTATTGAGACTTACCGTACGCAAAGGTCTGACTAGCATTGGGAGAAAGTCCAGTTGTTACATTCCTTCCCCACTGGCCGTTTACACTTTTTGGCAAACCATGTTTTGGTGGAATATCACATTTGAATACAATTGGACCTGCAGGATCTGCCCAGCCTAATCCATCCAGATATGGAAAATCAATCTTTCTGGTTATTCGATCTTGCATAATTTTCCACATTTCTGTTCTCTTTTCCGGTAGCCCTGCTGTTTCAACTATAAATTGTATATGAATATGTTTGTACATTTAATTATTTCTGCTTGGCATTAAACTTTGTTGAATTTACTTTGTAAAAACGTTTTTAAGGTCAAGAAGTAGAGATCCAGGAGCATTGCTTTCATATCTGCCATTACCAAATAAAGCCCAGTGTCCGAAACCATGTCCAATAAATCTGGAATCACTCCGAAATCATTATTTCCAAAGCAGAAAAAGTTAAGGTCTTCCTTTATGTTGACTTGTGATTGTTTCTTAAAAATTAAAATACAATTACAATTTACAATCTTATAAACATTTTTATGTAGCGTGTTAGTTTTTTGTTGTACCATATTGACTATTAGATCAAGTAAATTACGAAGTACATGGGTCTTTCCCTGATTATTCGTTACTTCTTCATCTAAAAGTTTGGCAACATCACTGTATTTCAATCCAGGCTTGGTGGAAGATTGGGCTTCTGAAAAAACAAAATAAACCCAATGGCATAATAACAAATCTAGGTTTTTAAAAATATTAGATTTATAAGTAATTGTACAACGGAATCTTACTATTTTCGATAGAAAATAGGCTGTGCTCTTCGTTTTCATATTCTAAAATATCTTTCAAGAAATTAACACTGTATTCTGGATTGCTCTCATAATCTAAAAATGCTTGTGTTGTGTAGTTGAAGATAGTATGGAGAACTTTTCCCATCTCGTGGATTTTCAGCCATTTTATTCTAACTTTATCCAATTCCTCTTGTCCCTCTAACATTGCTGTTAATTTTGTGCTAGAAAAGTTAAAATATTTTAGTGCGTGGCAGGCGAAAATCTAACAGTTAACAAAGACTGTTATCAAATCTTATTAATATAAAAGATATAAAATGCATATAAAAGAAGCACTTTTAACCCGATTTAGATGATAATTCAATAGTTCTTCGAGAATTCTATGCATATGTTATTAAATTTATTATTAACGTACTATTGCATTGAATAAAATGTAAACTTACACATTGTGAATTCCAATGGCAGTACTGAGGAAAGCAAACGGGACTCCATCACGAATTCTGTCGTTGGGCTCATTAAAAAACTGAATGAAACTTCTCGTATGAAATTTGATAAAATTTTCACGTATCTTTGTTTGATTACTAGGATTTGATATAGTCTAAATTCCAAGAAAACATTTTTTTAAGAAATGAAATAAAATCAGCGTTATGCATTATTGCATTTGTCTGTATAGCCTTACATCGGTGAGAATCCACACATTGTCTACAAGTGTTTTAAGTGTTTCCAGTTTTTCGTATTGTGTCAATTTAAATTCGGCCCATTTAGGATTATCCTTGAAGGGATCTTGTACTTCTGGCCCTGGAGGTACCAACATCTGTCCCTCACTTGGAAAGACATGAATGCTCACCAATGAAAACACTATGTAACATAATTGATACATTTTTTTCTAGTAAGGTTTCTAAATTCTACTTCCTGAAAGAGAGTAATAAAAGAGTCTGGTCTGGTCCACACTCCACACACTGCGTACTTTAAATAATATAATGTCCGCAGGTTTCCATACTCTTCCTTCACTGGATTGTAAAGCCACATAATATTTAATTACTCTTAATTATATATGATTCCATTGGCATTCATCCAGGTTTTCTGAGAATCTTCCATTATATAATTCGAGTACAATAGAGTTCAAATTGTACAAATAAGCTTGACATAGAATTATTTATGTATGCATGTAGATTGTAACTATAAAAGTTTATGAAATTGGATGAAATTCAACGGTTAAATTTTACAGAATAATCGAATGTATTTGAGATATGAATGTAAATTTTTAGCCAGAAAGAATAAAATGTATAAATGCTTTTAGGAACTTTCACCATGCTCTTTTGCACCAAAAGTTTTTTCTCGACTTTCATACAGTCTAGAAGCAAAATAATGCAAAATGAATCTTTTCATTCTTTTCTCTAATCCTTAGCAACGTTGAAACCAAACAAATCCAACCTCTAAACTTTTCAGTTTGTTTTTAATCAAAATCAACCAAAAGCCCATTTTTATTGCACAGAAAATTATGATTTTCTCTAATTCAGTTGACAAGTGATCTCAATTTGGAAGCCAGAAGAAAGTGTTTTCAGCACATTGAGCTTTACGTCGCTCATACATACAGAAACAGGGAAAATTTTCATCGAAGGAAGACTCTTGGGAATCAAAAAGGAATAAAATGATGACAAGGGCTGCGTGTATGAACACAATCTAACATCACGTAATCATTATTTTGTATGGTATGACTTTCGTAAAAAGTACTAATTCAGAATCAGAAACTGAAAATCCATGTAGTGGTTTTTCGATTATATAAAATCTCACAGTGATATCTAATAGTGTAATTGGAGCTGGTTTGGCAGTTTTAGAATGCTCCTTAAAAAATCAAACTAGAGTTAATATATTAATAAACTTTTATTTTGTATTGTTAGATAAAGATTTGGAGTGAAAAGTAAAATGAAGGGTTGTGGAGATAATGACTCCCCAAAGCCAGGACCTTCAAACGAGTCTGCAAATTCCGGTTCTCCTATTGTTGTAGATGCTTCAAAATTATTCCACGATAAACAATCATTTTGCTTGGAACAATCTTTTACTAACTCTGGGCCCCTGTTGGGTACACAAGAAATGGAGAAATATTTGGGTGGAAAACAATTAAGGTTACAAATAACGACATGGAATATGGGTTCTTTACCTATCCCATCGGAATGGGAACTCCGAAAATTATTCTATCACGATCAGGATGAAGCAATGAAAATGGTTGATATCCATGTAGTAGCTGTACAAGAATGTTGGCCTGACTCAAGTAGCTGGGAATTAGCACTTCAAACATGTTTGGGGCCTGGATTTGCTATCATGACTTCTGAAGCATTTGGAACATTGCACATTTCCGTTATTCTACGTAGAGATTTGTTGTGGTTCGTCACAGGTAATTCTGTTTTTTACATTATTTTTTTTTTAATTAATTGCAATAAGCAAATTGTAAATTCTAAACTACTATTATCTTTTAATGCATTCCCTTAGATGTTTGGACAAATAACCAGGTTGTAAGACCCCCAAGATTATTTAAAACAAAAGGTGCATCTGCTATACATTTTGGTTTCTTCGGTTCAAAATTCTTGTTCATCACTGCTCATCTCTCTGCTGGAAATGCTGAAGCAAATCATGTTCAGAGAAAAGAAGAGTTACGGAAAATTTTAGATGGGGAACAAAGCAAACAGTATAATCATTTGGACGGCATTTTTCTGGCAGGTGATCTAAATTTCAGAATAACTGGTCTTAAAAGAGAAGAAATATTTGAATATTTGCAAAGAGGTCAACTTGCACCTATATTGGAACACGATGAATTAAATGAGATATTCCGTCATCGAAATACAATTCCTAAATTCTTAGAAGAGTATCATGAAGCTTGTGGGATTACATTCAGGTAAAATAGAAGTTCTTATTAAATCTATTTTTAAGTTTTATTATAAGCTTTCGTTTCAATGTAGGCCTACTTACAAATACGACATTGGGACAGATATTTTTGATACTTCTAATAAAAAGAGGTCTCCGGCTTATACAGATCGAATTTTGTATCGGGGGAAAGAAATGGCCGATTCTAACTCAAATATTGAATGCTATGCATATGAGGCTGTGACCAACTTTAGAGTTTCAGATCATAAACCTGTATATGCTTTATTTGGAATTCAAATCAAACCAGGAGTCGATACGTAATACTAAAGTTTATTTCATACTACTTTAAGATTTCTTAGAATTACTTATAATCGGATTTTTTCTGCTTGGTACTTAGGCTCCCGTTGTCAGGTTGTCAATTTCTTCGTGATATTTACATCAAAGGAGTTCAAGCACGAGCCAAGTATTTACTCGAACGGAAGAAAAAATTAGGTACGACAATTTGTACCACAACATGAGTAGAGTTAACAAACTAAGGCTTATCATATTTCTCAATGATTAATAAAGTACTTATATTTTTCCATAAACTCAAGTACTTCAAATATTTAAAAAAAATTAGCTTGATAATTATACTTGGCTTCCATGGCTCATGATACATTGAAATAGAAATAAGTCCAAGTAAACATCAATTCAGCCAAATCTTTTATACGGTTTCTAATACTTTTATTTATTGAATCTCTAATATTTGATTCGAAATGTATATATAATTTCAGATGATTGAGAGCACAAAAACACCAACACGACAACAGCACTTGATTGCACACAGAGATTGTGAGCACCTTATATTGCAGCGAT